>NW_006499364.1:4561186-4578406 GCF_000471905.2 Amborella trichopoda | reverse complement strand
ACTGAGTCGTTTCTTCTCTCTCTCTCTCTCTCTCTCTCTCTCTCTCGCCTGAGGAGGGATGCTCGAATCCACATAGAGGATGAGAGGAGAGAGGTTCTAAGCCTGAAGAGGGCTCCCGTCCAAACCACACTGATGAATAGCCAGAGGGCTACATAATTGCTCTAAGAGGGCCATCCGCCCGGGAATGTCCTCGAACCCCCAAAGCGGTGCAAGGGTGTTAGCGCTTCAGTCCCAAAAATCTCTCTCACTGTCGGCCTCCTATCCACTAGCACGAGGGCCTGCGCATGCGTCACGCACCAAACCTCCGCGGTTGTTCGAGAGAGCGTTTCCACCTCTCCCGTCGGAGGGAAACCAAGACCACTTGACATCATTGACCTCCCCTTAAGGTCTGAGCTTGAGTTCCACCATGGTGCTTAAGTAGACTCTAAATCTTCATTGCCCTTGAAATCATGTCTGAGAAGGTGGTGGGATTAGAAGCTTCGACAAGAAGGGAGATTTCCTTCTTCATGTTTCTAATGCATGTTTGTATAGCATCAATCTCAGGTATAGGGTTACTCTGGTACATTACAAGATCTCTCCATCTCTAAATGTACTCGTTTATTCGTTCATTCACTCCTTGAGTCATAGTGAGAAGGTCTGTAGCTTGAACTTCTCGTTCAACGTTATAAAAGCGCTTATAGAACATATGTTCCATCTCTTCCTAGGAATGAAAAGAATTTGGAGGCAAGAGTGCATACCATTTGAAGGCAGGCCAGGCTAGCGTTTCCACAAACTGTCGAAGAAGTAGTCTGGGATCAGAAGCTGATTCTTGACATGCTGACACAAAGTGTACCACATGGTGTTGGAGTGATACGGTGCCATCAAAGACGGGTACTCTTCCTTTTTTATAACCCGGTGGAAAGGGAACATGATCAATGAAGGGTGGGTAAGGCTTCTTGTAGTGAGCGTTTTCATGGGCCTTTGCGACTTGTAAGCCTTGAATGCGTCGCTTGATCATGTTCTTAATGTCTTCCTGGGTAACCGTTGGGAAAATAGCATGGGAAGCTAAGTGGGTTGACCATCAGGGAAGATCAGGGGAATTGGGGGCCTTGAAGTTTGAGCCATAAGAGGAGGTGGAGGTCTTCGCTCTTCTTCTTCAAATTGGGGATCAAGAGGTGAATTTTCTTCTTGGTGCTGAGATACCCTGATTCTTTCTAGCCCTTTAAGCCTGTCTAGTATGTGGTTCAGAGTTTTGTTGAAACATGCTAATGGGTCTTCAGGAACATGGGCATCTTGGCAGACCACCATCACGTCAGCTCGCTCTTCAGAGTTGAGTGATTCTGGGATAGAAATAGTCTTGGTCCTCTTTATGCCCCAATCTGACAATCTCAGCAATAAGGGGTTAGACTTGCCTGACTTGATATGGGATTGCCTTGATGATCGAGTAACCCTCAGCTCTTGACAACCTTGGGACCGTAGTTTAAGAGAACATGTCACGAGACAGCCTTGGGGCCATGGCTCAATTCGGATGGGCGCGTGATAGCCTTAGGGCCATATCTCCTTTTGTTGTGGCTCGAGACAGCCTTGGGGCCGCGATTCAAATGAGTCAAGTTCCTCTTCTCTAACTTCAACAACTGAGAACTGAACAATACCTCTCATTTCAGGTTCCACTGCAGTTTGCAATGGGTAAAATGGGTTCTTATTAAGTAAGTCTTCTAAAATTGAAGACGTAGACTTTTCTCCTATGAGCGACACTTTCATGCCTTTCTGCTGTTTGATTCACAAGCTCCAGTAAAATCGCTCCCAAAATTGGAATTGGGTACAGAACCCTGATTGATTGGGAGCAAAGTCAATCAATTCTGGTAAAGTATGGTGCCCTAAGAGTAGGGAGCTCGAGGTCGACCTTGGAAGCATAATTTTGTTTGAAGAAAGGAGGGGTTGCTCTATTGGCTTTGAGGGCGTAATCTTGCCCTGAGTCAAACCTCAAAGGCCATCTCATGTATATGAAGTAGAAAGAGTGGATGTTTGAACACATTTTTCAGCACCTTGGTCCCTATGCGGAATAAAGAGGAAACAGGTCAATAAAGCCCACAAAATAGTGGAAATTTTGACAGTCTCAAAATGGCCGCAGAATTGGTCAAGATCTCCATCAGCACTCCAAAATGACACTCGCCAAGTTTTATCGTGATCAGACATGTCTAAGGCAGTGAACACAAAGAAACAATTTCGGAAAAGTTTTCCTCTAGCACCCTGAAATGGACCCCATAACTAGAACTATATTTTTGTGCATCAAATTGCTTTGGAACCACCATTGGATCCAGCATGGTCAAAAACCTCTATGAGTCAAGTTTGGGCAGTGACTTTCGAGGTCCATATCTGACTCGATCCGAGTCGGATCATGCTCAAATTTTGTGAGCATGTTCGTCTCATCAAAACGAGCTTTTAAATATGTGGTATGCCCTGTGATGATGCCCGAGCAGGGAGATAAACTAGAGAGAAGTTGCTGATCTGTGAAGAAAGTCGTAGAAAATTCAATAGCAGCACGCCTCACTCTGACGGCCAAATCACGACACTCACATTAGAGATCGGCACAGAACCAATTCTAATATGTGGGTAAGGTCTAAGGCTATCTCTGGGCTGAACCTCATGTATGATGAATAGTGTTGTATTTCACACACAGAGGAGTCGAAGCTGCAGTAAATTCCAGCTACCAGATTTCAAGATTCCGGCCAAAAGCTCAAGATGACAAGATCTTCATCCGAACACGAAATCGAGCTGTGTTTGTTGCAACGTGATCATGACGGCATGCTCAGTGCGATTCAGTGAAGAAACAGAAGAAAAAAGAATCAAGGAACGAGCGCACTATCGATTTGAAGTTTTCAAGATTCATCCAAAATTCAAGTCTCATGTTCATGATTTAAAAACATGATTCATGGCTTGTAGTTGGCATCAAATCGATCACCATGCTGAGCCCTACAAGAAAATAATCATCTTTCGATCAAACAGGCATCAAAACAACCCCAGATCAGTCATGGAAGATCGCACAAATTCTCGGGCAGCAGCAGGGACTGTTCTAGAATTCCACACATTGTTAGGCAAGGGCAAAACAGTCCTTTTGCACCCATTTTAAAATTTCTTTTAATTCAATTAAATTGTAATTATCTTCAATCCTAGGTAGTTTTTGACCGTCCACCCATGTTTAGGCCCAATTTTATATAACATGCAAAGCTTCATTGTAAAAAGGCCTTCAATTCAACTTTCATTCATTCAATAAAATTTTGTTTTTTGCTTGAGTTCGTAGGTGCATCTTGGAGAGAGAGAGAGGAGAGAGAAGGAAAGGGTCGGTACCCTTCGAGGGAATCCCAAATCGACTGTACTGACAGCCATGGGTCCATCAAGAAATCCACCATCTGCCCATTGCCAATGCACCACTGAACATTGTCCCTGAGTTGAGATAATCTGAAATGAATGCCCTTTTATGCATGAGAACAACCCCTATTAGCTACAGACTCCCAAATGGAACACACTCTGAAATATCTGTGCTTGAAAAAACGAGCAACTAAAGAAGATGGATTTGCTAAAATCCTCCAAGCAAGTTTCATCATACTTGTAGTATTCAAGTCCGTCAAATGTCTCACCCCCAGCCCAGCCTCCTCCCGAGGAAGGCATACTGTCCTCCATTCAACAAGATGGACACCCCTATTTTCTGCGACTCCTGCACAGTATAATTGCCACGTGTGTCGCAATTCTTTTGTCCAGGAATAGATAAAAAACTCATTTCAAATAAAAAATTGATTTTTGTATTTTTTATCATTTCAAAACATTCAATACTAGTTTTTTGGTTTGCTTATATTTTTATCTAATGTTTTGTAAATTCTTCTTTAAAGTTTTCTCTTTTTGGATAAGCTAAACACTATGGTAACAATTCCTAATTTTAAGAATACTTCGCATATAAAAACCATTTCTACATTTTTTTATGAATTCTCATCTTTACTCGCTCGTATATCTGATTAATAATCGATTAGTTTATTAAATGGTGAACACAATGGGAACACAGCGGTAAAATGAACCATTGACATAAATGAGGGCGAAGGTCATAGATGCATTCGTAGGATTAGGATATCAGGAGTAAAAGAAGCTTTGGAGATGATGAAGATAGGAAAGGCCTTACAACTATATGATATCCCAATAGAGGTTTGGAATTGCATGGGAGAGATCGGTATTGATTAGCTGACCAAGCTAGTCAACAAGGTACTGAGAGCAACGAAAATGTCAGATGAATGGAAAAAAAGTACTCTGGTACCTAATTACATGAACAAACGAGACATACAAAATTGCGCGAACTATCAAGGGATCAAACTTATGAGCCACACTGTGAAGCTCAGGGAGAGATTGATTGAGGAACGATTAAGGCATAAAACGAGTGCATCAGAAAACAAGGTTTCAAAAAACGCTACGCGGCCCCTAGGCGGCTTGCCTAGCGCCCAGCACTTAAGCGGGCGCCCTGTGGTGCAAATTCTTAGCATTTTTTTATATATTTGCTATCCAAATGCACATATATGCATATATTTGTGTCAAATTTTGTAATTTACAACATACGTTTTTATATAAAAACATATAACATATCTCGGGTTGAGAATAAACTTATTCAAAATTTCAAACCACACAAAACATTTAGAAGTCTAATAGGCTATTGTAAGGTCTCCAACTCTCATATTCTCCATATTCCATATCCATAAAATAAACCATAATAACATCCAAGTTTCCAACTCTCCAAGTCTTCAACAAACTGACATCCAAAACTATAAAAAACCAGTAAACAACACAACAAAATAGTCCTAAAAGGCAAAGAAAATACCACATAACAAAATAAAAATAGTCCAAATGTCTAAAGCTCAAACCAAGACGGTGCAATGAAGTTGCTACAAAAGAAGAGAGAAGACATCAATAAGAATCAGAATCATCATCTTCATTGCTTTCATCTGCATCAGAATTCAGGCCGTCGTCATCAGAATCATCACCCTCTTCAACATATTCTTCTTCTTCTAGAGATTTTTCTGAATCTGCCTCCTCTTCCTCTATCTCCCTACGTGAAGTACCACCAAAAGAAGTTGCTCGAGTGGCCCTCCTAAGATCAGAAGCTTGCCCCGAAGCCTCCTCGACCATTTCCCATGTCAAGCCCTCCCTTGGGAAGACCTCCTCAGTACCAGGGTCACTAACTAGCTAATTTAAAGCATTCTCTCATGTCTTTTGAAGAGATAGGATCCTTCTTTGGCTGGTTGTTCTTCTCCTTGAGCCTTTGATTCTATCTAACAAAACCCAAATCATTGAGCTTCTTTTGCTCAAGCCTATTTTTTCTCTTGGTATGCACCTATAAGAAAAAATGCACAAGTAACTACTATGAGTCTATGATCTTCTTACCTTCTATGAATCTATATTACAAAATGAACTTATAAACAAGAAAAGCATATAAAATTGTAAAATAGTAAAATATCATCTCAAACGAACTCCAATTGTGCTCACAATAAGAAGAGGTAGTTGTCAAACTCAAGATCCGTATAGCCATCTTCTGGAGGTTTGGAGCGCTACTCTCATATTGTCTCCACCATTGGTCTGCAATATGTGGGCAACCTTTATAATTAATTCAGGTATTTAACATTATCAGAACTTGAAAGTTGAAACTTGAAAGAAAATTATAATTTATAAAACAAAAGTCAAAAGTATATTACCTGGTTCTTCGTTCTTTTTCTGTCTTAATGCCATATCTTTCTCAAATGACATCAAAGAACACTTGTACGAAATTTACTCTTCAGTTGATATCTTATCTTGGATATGTGGATCGGAAACTAATTTCTCAAGGCACTCATTAAAACCTTCCATAATTATTCCTTTTGACTCAATATCCGCATATGCATAAAAGAATTTGGGGTTCAAGTAGTACCCCGCTGTATGCAATGGTCTATGGAGCTGCCTATCCCATTTGTCATCTATAATCTCCCAAATTAGGGCATACTTGGCTGCATCATTGCCCAAATTCTCTGCAATCTCATTCTTAGCCCTTTCCATTGCATCATATATAAAAGCCCATGGGGGGCTTATCAGCATCAACCAAGCGCAAGACCTTCACCAAGGGAATAAATACTAATATCGTGCGCTTCACCCCACACTAAAAATATTTCGAAGGAACAATATCCCTTGCCTTCTTTCCCTTGGCATCTCTAGACCACTTACACCTACTCCAATCCTCTGAAGCAAACATAGACCTTAATGCGATCCTCCTCTTACACATGCTCTATAGAATAAGGTAGGCGGTGGCAAATCTAGTGACCCCTGGCCTCACTAGCTCTCTTTTTTTTGTAAACTTGCTCATTATGCTAAGGGTAAGTATGTGACTGTATATGAAGTTTGTAATCTCCTTAGCCTTAAATAGAATTCCTTTAATAATAGGCAATTCACCAATGACCTCAAGCATAAGATCTTTGCAATGTGCAACGCAAGGGGTCCAAAATATGCGAGGCCTCTTTTGTCGAAGCAAATGACCTGCAGCTAGATTGGGAGCAGCATTATCTGTGACCACTTGAATTACAAATTCCTCCCCAACTTCCTCAATGCCCTTATCAATGAAAGAAAATATATAATGCGTGTCATGAATATCATTGGAAACATCAATTGAGCACAAAAAAGTTGTACTCGTGGGACAATTTACTAACAAATTCGTGTTACTCCTCCTCCTATCACTCCACATATCCTTTATTAAAGAAACCCCAAATTTAGCCCATCTCTCTTTATGGGTCTTGCGATATTCGTTAGTATACTCGACTTCTTTTTTCAGTAGTGGCTCTTCAATCTCATAAGGAGTTGGAACTTTCAAACCTGACCCAAATTTCCCTAATGCTTCCAACATTGTATGGAAGCTATTCAAGCGAGCAGTACCAAAAGAAATGCCCGCTTGGTAAAACCACCGAGCAAATATGGAATCTCCTTGCTTTTATCTTCCCTCTTAAATATATTTTCAATTGTCACTTGTTTTTGCCCTTTTCCTCCCTTGCCTTTCTTAATTACTTTCTCAAGGCTAGGTGTAAAAAAACTATTTGTAGGTGAGGCTTCTTAGACCCAAAAGCCCTCTTGTTCTTAGAGTTCTGATTACCAACAATGGCTACCCTCTTCATCCTCTTCTTCAGTGTCAACATTATCATCAAAAACATGGACCCCTAACTTAAATTCTGCTATATCCTTTTTTTGCAATTTTTTTACTCTTTCACCTTCATGTATTCACAAATTTCTTTCTTGACAAGATCTGGGACTTTCTTACATGGGGCAACATCACTTCTAATACCGGCAAGATGTTTCTTAAATTTATTTATGTCGGCATTAGAAACATGTCCACAGAAATTGCACATAATTTTATTCTTGTCATTCTTATTAGGGTTATCACAATATTTCCATCTCGGATCTCCACCCTTACTAGACCCTGCAGAAGACATCTCAAATTGGAAAAATAAAACTCAAATAAAGATTACAGACTGACCTTTTTTGCCCAATTTCTGATCTTCGATGTTGGTTACCTCAATTGAGCTACGAATCAACTCAAAAGTCTTCTAATGCCACCAATAGCACCCTAAAAATAATTTCAATGAGCATTGAAAATTTTTTCAATCCACAAAAAATACCTTCGATTATCAGAAATTACTTTAGATTCTCATAAATAAGTTTGGACATTGAGGGTTTCTTTTTTTTTCACTTTGGGGGTTAAAAAATAAACCCCATAACATTTATACAAACTTGGGGGTCGAAATGACCTCCTTTGCCCTTTTGGGTGAATTTAAAAATAAAAAACTGCCTTACAGCCCTGGGCGCCCACCCAAAACTGGGTGTTGGGTGCCCGCCCAAGTACAACCGCTTGTGTAGGGCCGCCTGGGTCGAGGCATGCAATTTTTCTGTTCAGGCCGCCTAAGCGTCGGGCTGGCCGTTTTTTAGAACATTGTCAAAAAACCAATTTGTTTTTCTGTCAAGGAGGTCAACAATTGAGGCTATTTTCCTACATTGGCAACTGACTAAGAAGTTTAGGGTGAAGGAAAAAGACCTCTACATGGTCGTTATTGATCTAGAGAAAGCTTTTGATAGAGTACCTCGAGATTTAGTTTGTTAGGTGTTGGAAAAGAAAAGAGTTTCTAGATACTATATCAACTTGCTGAGATAACTAGTGTGCGAAAAACTAGTGGAGAGACGAGTGAGTTTTCAGTGACAATAAGTCTACATTAGGGGTCAGCGTTGAGCTCATACCTCTTTATCTCAGTTATGGACGACTTAACCAGTCATGTACAAGATGAGGTACTATGGTGTATGTGGTTCGCGGACGACAGTTTTGATTGTTGAGACCCAAAGCGACGTCAACACAAACTTAGATCTTTTGAAGGATGCTCTAAAATCTAAAGATTTTAATATTAGCCGGACTAAGAATATATGGAATGCAATTTTAGTAATAATAGGAGTAGAGATGAGGAAGTAGTTAAGATTGATGGTTAAGAAATACTAAAAGGAGCGCACTTTAGATATCTTTGGTCTATGGATCTAAGAAAATGGAGAGATTCAGGAAGATGTCGCACATAGAATTAGAGTTCGGCATGCAAAGTGACGAAGTGCAACCGGATTATGTGATCGTCACATATTACTGAAGCTAAAGGGGAAGTTCTATATACCAGTTATGAGACTTGCTTTGCTTTATGGGGCAAAATGTTTGGCAGTCATGAAATAACATGTCCATTGGATGAGTGTAGCTGAGATGAGGACGTTGAGATGGATGAGTGGCAAGAGAAGAAGGGATTGAATTCTAGATGAATACATTCAGGAGAATTTAGGTGTGGCTCCAATAGGTTATAAGATGAGAGAAAGTAGACTTAAGTAGGAATGTGCAGGGCAGACCCATTGCGACACCTGTTAGGAGGCACGAGTTAGTTCAAGTGGAAGGCTCAAAATCGCTAAGGGGTAGACCCAAAAGGATATGGTTGGAAGTAATGAGAAAAGATATCGGGATTTACAGTCTCGCTGAGTGTATGTCCCTTGATAGAATAGAATGGCGAAATAGGATTCATGTAGCCAACCACATAGTTGGGAAAAGGCTCTGATGATGATGATGATGAATCGATTATTTTATGGAAAATGTACAAATTGCCATATGAGATGAACAATTTAAGACTTTGCCATATGTGTGTTGATTTAATTTCGAAATACTCATAAAAAAAAACACATGGTCTTGAGTTGGAATCATTGCAATTGCGCAAAATATTAAATACTTTATCTCTTATGGGTATTTTTGACAAATATTTCTTGTTTTGTAAATCAGAATTTGAATAAAACATAAAAGAGATTTTTAAGGAGAGATTGTTGTTATTTTTTTAGCAACTTTATCATTAATTTTGATGTCAAATTAAAGAGATTTTTTAGTAAAGGATATTTGGGATGAGTGTCGAGAAAGAAAGTTATAGAAAGATTTTAGAAAATTTTGAGGGAAAAGTAAGGGTTATGAGATAGTTAAAGTCACACTCCTATTTATTCTCTCCCTCTCTCTTACACACGCACACGAGAGAGAGAGAGAGAGAGAGAGGGGGAGGTGGGGCAATGTAGAATTCCATAGTATAAGTTCAAAAAAAATTTTGTTTTCTTTATTAATAAAAAGAATTTAGGCTTACTATTACCATAATACAATGCAAAAATAGAAAATAAACCTATTGAAATCTAAAATCTTTAACTCTTACTGCAAAAATAAACTTCATTCATAAATTGAATACAAAATTATAATATAAACTCTGAAGCAAATAGGAATCCTATTTCAAGCAGGAATCCTAGCCCAAGTAGAAATCCTAAGTAACATTGTACTCCTAATACAATTAGGATCTAACAAATATGAATCATGAACTAAAATAAAACTAATAAACAAAAGTACGATGACTTATTGACCTTTGCCTAGGATCACCCCTTTTGGGCTTAGCACACCCCAAAACCCCATTACGGTACCAATGGCACACTCTAATCCTTTGGTCCTGCTGAATTCCCTGAATTGGGAAGCAGCTTTGGCAATACCCTCTAACAAAACTGGGGCTGAGAGCATGGACTACTATTGGGTTTCTTTTCAACCCTTTTTAACTTGTGTCACGTCACAAAGGCACCTCTTTCCACTTTCTTGGGTTAGCCTGGGTGGTCAAACCACCTTCTTAAGGCCGTGTCTAGGTGGGGAATGCCTACCCTTGATAGATGTGGAGGACAGAAGCAGGTCTGAACTTAGATGCTGGGAATGAGGGGAGGACCCCACTTTTATAAGCCTCAGTGTCCTTAAGGTATACCCATCTCAATTCAAATTCAGCTTGATCATAGGATTCCCAAGTAATCTATGAGGTGAGAGAGAAACTTGCAATCCACTCGAACCAAATCACCCCTCCTAATTGGTGTTGTTCAAGGTTGACACTGCTCCTACCAATTTTAAAATTTTCAAATATTTTCCTTGTTAGGGTTTTTATACATAAAGTAATTTTTATGAATTCTGAAAATTTTTATAAAATTTTAAGAATTCTGAAAATATCACAGGAGCATAAAGAAAATTGAAACGATATTTATGTTGTTCTTGAACATCTTAAAAAAAACTTAGAGATAACTCTAGAATTGAACTGGTACCAATGAGTCAAGAAAAGTGACTGTCAGGCACTTCACCTCTGCTAGGATTTGTGATCTATAACTATCTTCTCGAACCAATCCAACGGGATCCACAACCTATAATCATTCACTGTGTCTCATGAGTGGCTTGTCAAAGCTAGCCTATAAATAGTTGAACCACGGTTCTAGTATGTGGATTGCAAGTTCCCCTTAAGAACAAGTCATATACATATATTATTATAGTGCAAGGGGTACTCTCTCTATGCACATGTACATATATCCCTCTGTTGGGTTGCTTCCTAGAATGCGACTGCATATGTACATGTCGTGCAGATGTTTGTTGAAGATTTGGCCCTTACTCTCACCGGCCCACAATCGCACGTAGGAATCCCGATGGCTTTTTGGCCTGCAAACATCATCCCTGAGCATCTTTACGACCTCAACAAGGGATGATCCTCAGAGGTAATGCCTATGCTCTGCGGAGAGAGTTTTGGATATGATCTGAGCTATGTAGAACGCCCTACTCTTGATCAGTCAAACAGCATACACTCCCGCTGAAGCGCATAATTCACAATATTTATTACTTTTGCATGCTCTCACGGCCTCTAAAGGCCACAAACCCCATATCCCACTACAACTATTTTTAGTGGATTTTTACTTCTTGTGGTTCTGGTCATAACCAAGTTTGTGTGTTTATTTGACTTGCATAGACGTTTAACATGTCATGTTTGATTTCTTTGAGCTAAATTTTATTTCTCTTTTTTCTTGGTAATCAGAAAATGATATGCAGTTTTTGTCTTGTCAGATATCATATTTATGTACAGTATCTCAAACATATTCCATCAAGATATACTTGCGTTCCCTTTCTCTTGTAAGGGTCATTTTCTTCCTGTAAGCTTCTGTACTTGGCGCATGTATAAAACCCTACACAGTTAAATACAATATGATGTTTTTCATTATCGCAAACTTTGTTTCAATTTATTTATGGTCGTTGTTGTAGTTGAAACTATAAATGAGACAGTTTTTTTGTTTTTGTTTTTTAAAATGATTTTGCAGGTTCCTCGCTTCCATTTGATGAAGATCAGATTCTGTCATACTTACAAAAGCTCTGCAGTTTACTTGTAATGGTTCCAGGTCATCCCAACCTATCTAAAATTTCTCTTTAGGCCATTTTTATTGACATTTTTTAATGTGCCTGCTTTTTTGTATTTATTCTTTTTTATTTTCTCTTGAATATATGCATCTTGTCATGGTGATTTCAATTTTGGAAAATGAGAGCTGGTACTGTTGTTCACCAATGGCAGTAGGGCCACCAGCACTACTGCCATGTCATTTTCAGTAATGTGAGGTAGTATTACTTCATGGCTAAGAAAGGTGATATAATTAGTGAATGTAAGTATGTTCTGTCCAAATATTTTCAATTGCAAAAATTTGCCTAGCCTATCTTACAATAAATATCTAACAAGTTCACTCACTGTTGATTATTTATTTGCCTTGAAATGCATTCCTACATGTTTAGGTTCCGTTCATTTCATTTCACATCCGACAGTTTCTTTTAAGTATCATTTCTCTCTCCATCAATCAATAAATTTGTTGTCATGTCAATAAATGAATTTCGTTTGTCATTTTTCTTTACATAAATGTCTTTTGTCATTTTTCTTTACATCAATCCATAATTTGTTGTCATGTCAATCAAATCTGCTAGTTCTTTGTTTGATGGTTCATTATGTGATTTCATTTATTCAATCTGGTTTCTAGGTTTATTATTCAATTGCACACTCTGACACAGTAATTCATTGTTTTCTGGCCGTTCAATTAAATATCCCACTAAAATTTAACTCCGACCATGTGCAAATAGATAATTACCTGTCTTGCCGAGCATTGTTTAATTACATGTGTGTACATGTTAGACCAGTGTTACAGGACTCACCCAAGTCCACTCAGAATCAACCGACTCGGCCTTGCCCTATAGGCATCAGCCAAGTCACCCCGAGTTGTGTGTACAATTCTGGGTACATGAAAGAATTTCAAAAAAAAAAAAAATTCCAGAAAATTGTGAAAAATTTAGGATTGTTCAATAAATTTTTGTATATGATTGGATGTTTTTGGCAAGGATTGGGGAGAGTTTTGTGCCATAATCCCAATTTCTATGTCTTCCTTTTTTTTGGATCTAGAATGTCTCCAACTATAAATCTATTTTTTAATCCATTTTTCTATAATGTTTTAAGCTTTTTTCAACTTTTTAAGGTTTCTTTTGATTTTATTTTACTTTTACTACCTTTCTTTTTTTTTCAATTTTTCTTTTTATTTTTGAATATATCTTGGACGTTTGGCCTTGTACAAGACTCGGCCGAGTAACTTGCTTCTCGGTCAATGGCCGAGTCCCTTGGTTGAGGCAAGTTCCTAAACACTGTGTTAGACCAAGGGTGTGTTGTGCTCTCACCTGTACTTGGACCAAATTCTTATTCAGTGTTAGTTACCTTTCCTGACTTCCCACACCATTTATATTTTAAACATTGTGTACCAATAGTCTATATCCTTCTCGACACCACAAATGTTTCTTATACTTCTGTTGTGTATTTTCACTTCTATGTCCATGCTTTCACAGTGAGCTTCTTGTTGTTTTTCTTGTTCAGTATTTTTTTTTTAAAATCTTGATTTTATTTATGTACTTTCTATTTATGTGATCTATTTGAATTCCTTATCCTTATTTTCAACATGTAGTAGGCATATCTAACCGTAGTTTTCTTCCTCATTATTCAATGCTTTGAACCTATATATTATCATGGAATGCTGGCCGTTGTGCATTCAGTAGCCAAAGATATTAGGAGTTTGTACTTCATTTTTCTAATTAACAAAATTAAAGTACACAAAAGCTACAAATAATAATAGTCCTGCAAGACCAAATCTGAAGTTGTCTTTAGCTTACTGTCACCTTTCGATGATGTGCTTATAGAAAAAGCAATCTTAATTAAAGTTGAAGCTGTAGTTTTATTTACAAAGTATTATTGTAGTCGATCTGAACGGCATAAGGTACCTAAAGATCCTTTAATAAGTTG
Organism: Amborella trichopoda; assembly: GCF_000471905.2. The sequence goes on along the minus strand of NW_006499364.1, from coordinate 4,564,721 downwards.
TAATAAAGCGATTATCCAAATAGTTAATGTTTACTACTCATTCAGGTAACTATGCTGATGTGTTTTAATGATTGTTATCATTGATCTGTAGGAAGTCCGGAGCTAGGGATTGGTTTCATGTTAAAGAAAATGCTAGCTCTTGTTAATTCTCTAGCAGGGTAAGAACCTTTTTACTAGATTATGCTTCTACGAGGTTCAAAATGTATTATGACAGACCATTTATTAGGCAGGCTCCAGAGCCAATATATAGAGGTAATTGCTATTATAATGCGTATGAAATGGGAAAACTTAATGGTTTTTAGCCGTTCATTCTTTCTAAAATTAAATAACACATTGGTGATTCGTTAAATTACATTTTTTAAGAATATCAGGGATTTGGAAATACGTATGTTAGTTTTGAAAATAAGAGATAGTATATCTGGCTTTTCTTGAAATTTGAAAGCTTGTATGTTAGCTTTTTGTTTTCTTATAGTTGTTGGTATATTTTAAAAAACAAAATTCTTGATCATATGCCCCATTTTGTCTTAATGTCAGTCAATGTCACCTATTGTGATGAGCCAAGGCCCAGGCCAATATATCAGTTTATGGAACCAATGTTCACAAACTCTTGAACCATCACTCCTCTTGAGTGGAAGTTTCTTTCAATACGGAAACATTATTCATCATTCCAACAGTGATAAGTTTTATTACCCACTCTCACCCTGCTTTCATATTCCTCTCTCTTACTGCAGAATGACCTCATTGTTTAAAGCAAAAGCTTTTATTGCCATTTTGTTATTGACATCAACATTATCACAAAAGAAGCTGCCGTACCATATTCAAAATAAAGAGGTATTAAATGTTCTTCAGTCCATTCCTGGTTTAATTCTGATTACATTCATGAGGTTATCTGTATTGTGCATTATTATGTGGTCATCCTGAGTACTTCTTACATTATCAGGCCATAGTCTGGAAAATTCGGATTTTGCATGAGTTCAATTTTGCATGATGATCAGAACTCTCGTGAATAAGGTTTCAACTATCAAGAAAGCTTTGCACATTTGTATATTAAGGCGGTCAAAAAAACTGTCTTTTTATATTGGTTCCATCCCATGTTTGCCTTCCTACATGTAGATTTATACGAACAAGTGTACATGTTTGTTCTCATGGGACACGAGGTTTTATGAGGTCAGTCAAATGTTGTTTGCTGATTTAATAAATCTGTGTATGTATTACAAGAAGGGCGTAAGGCGTGGCTATCTGAATTTAGGTGTCAGATAATCGAGATCAGTTTACTCCTTACTAAAATTGCAAAATAAGTATACACCACTACTCTTATTTGTCTTCTCATTTTATCTAGAAGTGATAGTACAACTGTTTAAGATAGTTGTTGAAATCTTTCCAAATAAAGAATCTTAATGTTTTAAAATATTCATGAGGCTCGGAATTTGGCAAATTATAAAAGGGGAGAGTAGCATCTTTGCATGCCCAAGTTTTTAAAAGATCCACATATGGTCAAGGGGATGATTTAGAAGACTCCTGAAGACAAACCAAGTGTTATGATTGTGATAAATATGATTTGGTGCATACATGGACAAGAAATTTAAATAATTGGATCAATCACAACATGTTGGCCTTACAAAACAAAGAAAACAAAGGGTAAAATACAACATCAATTCCAGAACCAGGTAAGATTTTGTAATATTTGTTCAGTGACTTCCATTTACATAGTTTTAGGTGCTCTAATAAAAAGGATGCAAGGCATAGGTTATGGTCAGATAGCTCAGCTGGTAGAATAGAGGACTGAAAATCCTCATGTCACCAGTTAAAATCTGGTTGCACGTATGTGTTTTGATATTAGCAATGAAATAATATTTTGTGTATTGTACATAGACCGTTATAATATTTGTTGTTTACTGTTGTACTAGGTACATTTGCGGTATAAGAGTATACCCCTACACACACACAGACACATATCTCCAATTACTCACTCTCCTTCCTTTTCTTTTATATTGTGTTACATTTTCACATCATATCAGAGTAGAGGATCCAAATCTCAAGGTTGATCCATTCCTTCTCCTAGTAAATGCATCACAAAACCATTTCTCTTTATTTCTTGCATTACTCCATTCTAAGATTGATTTCGTTTCCACTCTTCTCTAAAATCTGCTTCCATCCTTTTATCTCTCAAATCTTAATTTTCGCTCTCAATCCAAAATAGAATAAAATAAAAGGAGAGCCCAAATCTCAATACCTTCTTTTCTATCCAAAGGCCAGTTTGAATGCTTGGTTTAAGTTCTTGATTTAAAGTTCTTTTTAACAAAAAGAATAAAGGTTTTTTTTTCCTGTTGAATTTTAAAATGATGATTTAAAATTTCCTTTTACAAAAACAAATTTCGTGTTGAAGTTTAAATTCTTGCTGTCTAAAATAAGTATTGTTTTGTTGTATAGGAAGAGAGAAAAATAAGTTAAGCTCTGCCATTTTCTCTTTTGGAAACTAGAGAGCGAGCTTTATACCCTCTCAAAAATCTAGACGCTAGCTATCTCCTTTCTCTCTTTGAAGATAAAACAATTTAGAGTGGTCCACCTATGTTAATCTTGCCTTTGAGAATGAAATTACGAGCTTCAGCTGGGCAAATCAAGACTGTCAACCCTATCCTGAAGTACTGTGCTTCAGTTAGGTAAGTCATGTCTATTTTGATGTGTGTTTGTGTGCGTGTGTGTGTGCAAGAGAGAGAGAGAGAGAGAGAGAGAGATGTTGGTTGGGGGGCCTTTGAGAAATGAAGGGTTTGTTTGAGAGAGAGGCCCAATAAGTAAAGGGGAAAAAAATTCAAGTACAGGTAGAATTGTTTTTAAGGCAAATTTTGGCATGAAGTAAGCTTGTTTTTCATTGGTATAAAACACACAAACAATATCCAAATTCCTTTAAACTCGTGAGAAAATTTTATTGGATTGTCATCCAGAAAACTGTCAAATTTGGGTATATCCAAATTGACACTGAAATTTAATCTCTGTTTCTTTCTTTTCTCAGATCCACCCCACATCTCTATACTTTTTTTCTCTCACTAAACCCTTGTATCTCCCTCATGTGCATCTCTTTTAATCTCTATCTCGCGTGCATCTCCATTCCATATCTCATATATCATTTGTATTCTAAACCCAATAATTTATATCAAAAGTGGGGGTGGTTCTTCACTTGCATCAAGAGGGAAAAAAATGAAGGGGCAAAAACGACATATACCCCGCTCTAAAATTATAACCCCAAATACCCCCAGTTTTATAAAAAGGCCATGGAGCCCCCAAGTTAAACGATAAAGGACATTAACCTCCTCCTTAGATAAAGGACAATAACCTCTTCCTTACCTTTTTCATTGTCCAAATTATAAAATTTACCCTTCTCTTTTTTCTTAATTAATCAGTCTTCTGTTACTGTTACTCTCTGTTCCTCATCCATGTAACTCTTCCGTCCTTTCTCTCTCTAGCAGCCTTCCTTGAATGCTTATCTCTCTCTTTCTTTCTCTCTCTCTCTCTCTCTCTCTCTCTCTCTCTCTCTCTC
>NW_006499364.1:4498174-4545473 GCF_000471905.2 Amborella trichopoda | reverse complement strand
AATGATATGAAATTTAGAACGTACGTACATCTTAAGTGAAACGACACTTAATAATATGAAAAAAATAACTCGTAAAAATATAAATTGAACTTAAAATACCCCATAATCTTTTAGGGTATTTTGATCAATTTATATTTTACGGATTATTTTTTTCATATTTTTATTAGGTGTGCCTCACTAAGATGTACATACACTCCAAATTTCAAGTAATTTAGACTTGTAGAAAAAAAATGAAAATTGAAACACTATGGGACAACTGTAACCGTGCGATGAAGTTTGGATGGTGATGAGGGTAGACGAAATTCGTCTACCCTCATCACCATCCAAACTTCATCACATAGTCACAGTTGTTCGGTAGTGTTTCACTTTTTCATTTTTTTCTACAAATCGAAATTACTTGAAATTTGGAACATGTATACATCTTAGTGAGGCACACTTAATAAAAAGGGAATAGATGTTGTCAGCCCACAGGCAGACTATTACAGTGTCAGCCAATGGCCCAGATTGAATCTGAGCTGATTTGACGATCACGACATTATTTCATATTTGAATTTTCATTTTTTCTTTCTATAAATCCAAATCACTTAAAAGTTTAGGTATAAATTCTACTCATCAAGGTGTACCTAATAAAAATATATAAAAAAAAAACTAACAAAATATATATTGACTAAAATACCCCTGTAAAATTTTGGGGGTATTTTGGTTAATTTATATTTTTCAAATTACGTTTTTAATATTTTTATAAGATTATACTATTTTTTTAGAATAGAAGCTAAAAATTTCAAGTTATTTGGATTTGTATAAAAAAATAAAAATTCAAATACGAAATAAAGTTGTGACCATTAGATTGGCCCCAGATTCAATCTGAGCCGTTGGCAGATATTGTAGTTGTCAGTCCGTAGGCTGACAAGATCTTTTCCCATATATAAAATAAGAAATTTGCTTATAATAGGTTTTCTTTCGGAAAAAGTTTGTATAAGTGCGAGGCTCTAAACAATCAACTAAGGGTGCACCTCAAAAATACATTAGAAGCGGTTGTTTCAATACCCATAATTCTTCCGATTGATCATTTCAACCTCAAGATGTATGGACATGACAAAAAAAAAATGAATTTCAAGTCTTGAAAATAGTGAATATTGTAATGTATTTGGATTGCCAATTTTCAAGATTGTCAAGTGTTCATAGATATGCTCAACGTACACTATTTTTAAAATTTTAAGTTTTATAATTAGATATAAAAATACATGTTCATGCCATCACGAAGATTTTTAGTATTGAAAAAAAAAAATTTTGATACTATTTGAAGGCATACCCTACTTTGATGGTTTAGAGCCTCAACCTTATTGAAACCACACCTTTTAAAATTTTCCATTGTTTTTTAAAAAGATTGGGAAGTATTTTGGTCGTAAATACTTATATTTATATTTTTCTATTTTTTGGGATTATTTCTAATATACCTCTCGACACAAATTGATTTTTAAAAATCGACATTTTCACTAAATTTTTTATTTCATTTGGATGTATTTTATTTAATTATGTTTTAAACATACTTTTCATAGTTTTTTAGATTTTTTTAACTTTTTAAAATATTTTTAGCCCTGCCGGGACATGCCTTGTTAGAGCCAATTGCCCGAACCGACTCCGGGTTACCTGGCCAGGTTCCATTCCCGTATCGTTTTTCCTAGCACTTGTTCAGTGAACTAGTAATATGTCCCAAGGGCTCTGGTTTAGCCCACAAAAAATGGTTTTGGTGGTATTTGAATTATCAAAATTTGCTCGAGAAAGTCCAAACAAGTTAAGTAATTTTTTTTTTTTCAAGTACTTACCCAAAAAAGAGCTTTTTGTTCATTTGATGCTTAAAAAAAAAAAAACATAACCAAGGAGAAAAAATGTTAGTTTATGATTAGGAAAAGTACATTACGAGACCATTTACATTTTGTACGTAGTGGTCACAATTAATATTTAGAACTTTGAATGTGAAATTGGGTAGTCCATCGAGCAAGAACAAAGTTCAAAAGAAATTTACTCGAATTTTGTTACACTCTTTAGCTATCAAATTTCACATTGGATGGTTAAAAACAATTGTAACCTTCTTTATACAATAGGTAAATGGTCTAATTGTATACAATCCCAAATGAATAATATTAGTTATAACAGATTCGACTCCTTGTGAGGAATAAAGAAAAAAAAAAAAAGTGGAAAATAACAACAGATAAATTAGAAAGAATGTAGAGATGCACGTTTAAAATCTCGTCATTTTGAAAAATAATCACCATCATATTGTCCATAATTAAAAAAAAGAAAAAAGGATGTGGAAAATATTACTCAATTCCGTTATAAGGGCCTTAGCACGACTTCTATTTCCATAGGAACGCCGTTATTTTGTAATTTGGCATTTCTTCCATATAACGATCAATTTATTATAATTAACCCGAGCGTAACAACATGGCCTTTAAGAAGAATATAGTTTATGTGATCGAAACCTGTTGCAAAATCATTAACCAGGGTCAAAGGCTCATATAAAATAATTCACTCACGTCCAATAAGATGAATGTGCAGTATGGGATGAAATAAATGCATTTGAAGCCCCTAAATGACGGGCCAATGCAGTGGTGAAATGTACCCCTTTCGTCAAATAAATAAGGTGTTATATAATTCAATTAGATCGCGTCAAAGGGACCTTAATGGACCACAAAAAAAAACAAAAAAAAAAAAGAAGGAAAAAAGGAGATTGAGATCTTATTAACAATAGGCTTCTATCTCTAAGTACATGTTTAGCACGTACAGGGATGGGTGCGCCCTATCTTAGGCACGGTTTGGATGAACACATTTAATACTATCTTTTGCAAGCTAGTATGGATATTGATTAGGATCGATATGGAAAGGCTACTAACGAGCGTTCCAAAACTTGGCCGAGCAACTCGGCCTCAGCCGAGTTTTGGGCGAGTTAGTTGTACACAATGTTTTTAAATTTTCACTATAATATCATTGCAATTTTATATCATATGTGTTGAGTAATGTTTACCCCGGCCTACTCCAAACGAGGGTTCGAATCCCGTCCATGAACATCGTTTCCTTGGGGTTCAAGGTCTATTGAAAAATAAGAAATTCGCCAGCGGGAATAGAGCTTAGAAAGTCTTATAATGAGCTTATTTTTATGTGGAAGCAGTAACCGCAGACAAAAGAGGCATTTACAATATATATAACCACTATTTTTTATTTATTTTTCTTTAAAAAAGGTGAGTTGTACCCGGGCAAGTTACTTGGATTCGCCCTAATAACTCACCTCAGCCAAGTCTCGAGTACCTCTGATGGCATGCATGTATTGTTGTTATACACTTAATAATAACAAATCTAGCATGCAAATAACATCTAAATGGACACCCCAAACTAACTTCCCACCGGTAAATTAGCCACCAAAGAAGCACGAAAATAAGAATACAACTACAGCAAAAGCTTGCTGGAAATCAACCAAGTTTCCTGCACAAAAAACATTTCAAGGATTTGCATTAGAGAGAAAAACTAATGGATGATGGTGTAGACGATGAGGGTCGGCAGCAGCTTCAGGTGACCTTGCAAGATTGTTTGGGTGCTCGCTTGTGACAAAGGCTTCTGAAAATTTGTAGAGAGAAAAAAATATTGGGTAGTGAGAAGGAGAGACTGGAACACCATTGCTCTCTCACCCAACAAATCAATTTTTAAAGATACAATATTCCAACAGGTGAATATTGGAAAATGAGTTTTATTTTTTCCTTTTTAACACTTGGTAAAAGGATACATGCAAAATACACTATAGTAAGACTAAAGGCATTTTGGTCATTAAAATAAGTATTAGAAAAATAAAACGAAAATATGGAAGAAAAACAAAAATTTACCCTAACATTTTCCCACTATTTTCGACATGTTTTCGATTTTTAAAATCCTCCATTAATTGAAACAATATGCTCCATCATTATCATTCGAGTTGTACATCCTCAAAAAGATCCGTAGTCCATCTACATATATACATTCACTTAATGGAATCAATCACACACTTTTCTACACTTATTACTCATCATGACGTATTGTGTGATCATCATCTATCTTATATCTTTCATTCATATACTGTTGGATCAGCATATTCTCTCCGAAAGTACCCAACAACAAAATGTGTTAGACACCCACGCTACCGATGCCATACCTGCACCCCCCTCTGAATTACTCAAAAAAAGAGAACATCTTTGTAGGGAAAGAAATAGAAGAACCTTTGAGGGTGTCTCCCTTTATTTGGACTACGTGATTTATGCAATTAAATCGACAATTGGGTCATGGTTTTCAGTCACTAGGGAAAGGGGGGGGAGTGACTAAGATCGATGTTTATTCAAACCTTAACAATCTTTTTCTGCATAGAGGAAGGAGTTGTCGTCCCAATTCTTTCTGGACACTACCGTTGGCCGGTACTTTGAAGTTTAATTTTGATGGTAGTTCCCAAGGTAATCCAAGTATTGCGGGTATAGGTGGTACACTTAGAGATGAAGGAGGTAATGTCATCTTCTCCTTTGCTGGTCCCATTGGTTATGCCACTACTAATAGGGCTGAACTAAGTGCGGTGTACCATGGGTTGAAGATTTTCAAGGAGATAAATTGTGGGGATACTGTTTGGATTGAAAGCGACTCCTTGAATGTAGTCGAGTGGTGCAATAGGGAGCAGCGAGTGCTTTGGGGGCTTCGTTCACTTTGGCTAAGGGTCATGGACTTCTCTCTCTCTCTTACGATGTCTTTTTCTCATGTTTATCGTGAAACTAATTATTTAGCTGATGTACAATTAGCTGATGTACTAACTAATTCTTTAGCTGATGTTTATCGTGAAGCTAATTCAGTAATTGTTTTCTAGAGCTTAATAAAAGTACGAACATTTGTTAACAAAAAAAGAGCATCTTTGTACCATGTGTGAAGTGCACTTCAAACATCCTCACAGGCATGTTGCGCATTGTATATTCTGTGTCGACCTTCTCTCACCTTTTTTTATAGACACAAAGGAAGGGAGGTACCCATATTTAAATATGGGATTGTATACAATGAGATCATTTACCTTTGACATAAGGCAGTCACAATTAATTACAATCATCCAATATAAAATTTGATGGCTTGGATGTATCATAGAGTTTGAGAAATTTCTTTTTAAGTTTGAGCTTAGTCAATAGAATAATTGCAAGCCACCCAATTTCATATCCAATGGTCAGATTAATATGTTCACCTTGTACAAAGATAAATGTCTCATTCTATACTTTCTCTTTAAAATTCATTTGGTTGTTTAGGGTTCATAACCACTTAGTTGTTAAGGATTAGCTTAAACCCTTGTTGTGTTTAGGCTTTTAATAGACTGGGTTTGGGCTGGGCCAGCCAAGCCCGAGCCTAGCTTAAGACAACGTGTGCGACCCAAGGCCGAACCAGGCTAAAAAAATTTGTCTAGGGATCAGCCTAGCTTGAATGCATGATAACCTCGCCCAACCCTCCTGGACAAAAAAAATTCATGTCAAGCAAGTCTAAACCCTATACAAATATGGAAAAAATTATGTATTATACATAAATATTTGCTTATAAAAAATTCTGGTCAGGCCACTATTGGCTTGGACCCAGTCCGTGGGCCTTAACATGCAGGCCAAACCCAATCAGCCTAGGACGCCCATTGGTGGGCTCAAGCCAATGAAAATCTCCATGATACTAACATTAGACGAGGGGTACTTCTATGGCACTTGGGCTCATGCCACTAACGTTCGGCAGATTGCCCAATGCCCAATCCTGGACAAGAGCAATTTGTATATTTTTACCATAGCTTTGAAGTTAAGTGACATGAATCTAAAATGCAATATTTATTATATTAAATAGGATGATTTGACCATCTTGATGATTTTGTAAAATGAATTGACCATTTAGACATTTTCCCTTGATATACCAAGGCTATGTATAATCAACTTTTTAGGATTTTTCCCATTAAAAATGACATATTTTAATGACGTGCGCTTGATAATTTGGTTTTAAGAATCAAACTTGACATGTAGTATTGAATTATCAATAACCAACCAACTAAGCCTGTGCTCATTTTTTAGAATTCTATTGCTTAACATTATGAACAAAAAAATATATTTGCTTGACCTATAATTGAAGTGACTATTTTCACTAACACCCTTCAAACAAACAAATTAATCCCCCTCTCCCCTTTTTAAGTCCTAATTCTTGGGTAAATCAGAAATAGTCATATTCGTCTTTTTCCAATTTTTTGTAAGACTCTTACGATTTACTAAATCTTTTTTTTCTTTTTTCTTTTTTCTTTTTTTTGTTTTGATAAATGAGCACATCTAGTGTTTTTTTTTTTTTTTTGAAACAATCTTACCATTTTTATTGCTTAAAAAGAAAATCAGCCTAGGAACAAATAAATCATTTAACCCAGAAACCCTTTTGGCAAGAAAACCTGCTATGTCATTTGCCGCGTTCTATGCGTGTGTGAAACTTTATCTCCAAAGCATTAGAAGAGTCCATCACTTGTAAACGCAACGAACTCAGCTACTCTCCTTCAAACACCATTTGATTATATTTAAAGAGTCTCCTTCTACAACTCTAACAATACCTACAAGCCCTGGATTTTTAAAGGAACTTCGATTAAAATTTAATTTTACACATCCCTTTGCACATTTGGTGAATTACTCTCTTTTGATGACGAGCTCTCTTCCAAGTTGTGCCTAAATAAAAAAAAGTATCTTCTAGAGCATTTTTGTTGATCAATTAGCTATGGAGGGCTATCCATCACAATGTGACTTAAGGGTCTAAGGAAGTACGTAATAGAGAGTCGTTGCTTTTATTTGTTCACATCAGCCCAGTGAACACACCCTTCAACGCTCCTTTAGTCTATGCCTCAAGTGTCACCAACATCGATTACAAATGAATTGTAGAGTGCCTTATCCCAACCCACTCATCACCCTCTTTTAGAACGTGGGGCCTCCCATACTATCTTGCAATAGAATTGTTAAGGTGTGGGGTTTAGAGTGGCTTCCTAACCCTAGGCATTTGCTTGGTAGAGGACAAGGAGGGTATTTATTGACATAGATCATGGCTTCCTCTCTCTTAAATTTTTTTGAAAAATAGTCATGCAAGAGATTATGATGTATGGATTTTGGATCAAAATGGATCTCTTAGATTATGGGGTGTCTAACCTTGGCTCATTTTTCTGTCCTTATCAGTGGAAGCCTGAAAGGATTCTTCAAGGCTTCTAGAGGTATTAAACAAGGAGATGCTCTTTTTCCCTTTCTCGTTACCTTGGTGGCTGAGGGTTTCAGTATGATGCTTAAAAACATTGAGAATAAAGACCGTTTGACGGGTTTCCAGGTGTTGTCTAATGCAACTATTATTTTTCACTTACAATATGTCGATGACATTCTAATTTTTTGTGACACTCTAATCGAAAAGCTTAGTATTTTCCTTTTTTGCTGCCAATTGGCCCTTGGGTTGAAGATCAATTTTCATAAAACTTCTTTGGTGGGTATCTCTTGCTCAAGGAAAGTTGCGGATCCTTTTGTTGGGTTTATGTGGTCTTTAAAGGCCTTATGAGTGCTTGTAAAATGAAATGATATAGTGGAACATTAACTCAGTGGGAGTGTGGTCCCTCGTGGACCATAATAAGCAAACAATGGTTTGCTGATACCGATCTGTGCTTAACAATCTAGACCAATTGGTCGGAAAAAACCCATGTTACTTGAACATGAAGAACAAACTGATGAGGGTTTATGGGTTAGCCCTTGATGAGATCAGAGAACATGCCTGGATGAGTGAGCTGAGGGACTGTGTGATCCTTGTGTGTAATGGCGGCCTATAAAGACAAGGGCCAAAACCTCATTCATGTACCATCACACGGCATGCATATCGATAGATCGTTCGGGAAAACCAGAAATCCACATTTTAGGGTGAAACGTATGCATGTGTGAGAGATACCCTTATGCTCCATAGAGCTGTGGTCACATAAGGTCTTGGTGACCTTGAGACATGTAATCCACAGACTGGGATTGCGACCCCTTGGCTCATCCACCAGACTTTGGTGACCTGCTAATGAGCCCCTACTTGGTATGTGGGTTATGAAAAACACTGGGTCGGTTCGACAAGACAAGTGTGGTATGTAGTCCACAGTTGAAGGTGGAGTGCCCCATGATTGCAGATTAAATTTTTTAACCATATGGAACCATTTCCCATCAAGTTAAATTAATTATGTTTGTTTTATGATATAAATTATTTTAGAATTATTATTTGAATTTTTATGAGTCATTTGATATTTTATTTATAATTTTTTTGGACTTATAAAAATGTAAATATTGATTTTACAAAATTGTAAAATTCAAATAATATTTTAGATTTTTTTTTGATAATTTAAAATTATATAAAATATCATGAAGGGGCCCATAGTGCACATGGGTCCACCATGTGTCAAGTGGGTGGGGCCCACATGTGCCACACATGGGTGGCACGCCCTGGATTCTTTCTTGGAGTTTAACTTATTTCATATTTTGGTAATATTATGTTATGACATGTGGTCACATAAGATATGAAATATTTTGACCATATATTGACCAAATATTGAAAGTATATATTGACTTGGTATATCTTTGGAATATTTTGTAAAAGATTATGGAATGCATAATATTTTAACTAAATTTAATTTATCTAATTTTTATTGATGAGAACATGGTTAAGGAAAAGGAGGATAATGGTTCACGTATCTTCCATAATATTGATGGCCCATCTATGGAATGGATGCTCAGATCTCTCACCCCACAAGTCACTTTTGATCGACGGTCTATGTTCAATCTCACAAGAAGAGGTAAGCCAAAGAAACCCCTAAAAAACCCTAATCTTGTTCAAGCCTATAAAAAAGAGATTGTCTCTACCCAAAATCCCTACACATTATCTTTATATCTCTCTTTCTTAAGAAAGTTTCTCTCTGTCATGTTTGATCTCTCTCTCCCACATTGTGAAAAAACCTAAGGGTTTAGGTTATGGAGTTTTTCACTCTCACATCTCTCAAATATGGATTTATGGCTAAGGGTTTTAGGTTTTAGCAAAAAGATAATCCATCTCTCTCAAACTAGGTTACTAAGATAATTCACCTAGGGTTTGAGTTTGTGATCAAAAGGGTTCAGGTTCCATTGTGTGGCTTGGCCGAAATTTGCTTTCTCGATTCGAGATTGAAGCTAGACCTTTGATCCCGCGCCATTGGATGGTGGTGACTCGGTGTGGGGTGTAATAAGCCTGGTTGAGGTAATCTCTGGCACTCTTCCTTTTGTTTCTTGCAATCTTATTTTTTATTCTCATGCATGGTGCATAGTTTTTTCAATGGCATCAAGTTGTTAAGATCTTGGTTTTATTGTTATGTTGATTTTATTTTGAAATTTATCTTATTGTAATAAAGACCACATGTAAGTGATCTTTTGCCCTAAATTTTCTGTAATTTGGTATGTCCTTCATTAAAGACATGAATAACTATATTTATCAAGTCTACTTAACAAAGTGATATAAGGCTTGTGAAAGTATATATAGTACTATTATGTGTCTAATTTCAAACAAAATTGGTTTGAAAGGGAAACTTCATGATGGTAAAGAAAAAAAACAAGTTTACTAGATAGTGTTCATCTTGAAATTTTGTAGTATGATTTATTTTGTGACGTGAATGTCACTTATTTATTTCTCTGAATAAAAGTATTATTTGGGATTCAAACTATGACGTTATGATTTGGTTTTAAGTATAGTTTTCAACACAAAAGATTTCAAGAAAAATTTCTTTGAGGATTGAGAGAAACAACTTTTTTTTTGAGAGGTGCTCAACTTGATTTTGAACTGAAAAAATTGCATTGTGACGTAAATGTCACTAAAATGAATATTCACTAAATGGTATGATTTAGGGATGGAACTGAGCAATATTTTATATGTTTTTTTATTCTATTTCAATACTCAAAAAGATTTGAAGATTAACTCTTTATGAGTTGAGAGATATCATATTTTTATCATGGGATGCTCAAGTTCTATTCTGCAGTAAACTAAAAAGATGTAGGTATGTTAAGACACATATTTGGATTCTTAATTATGAAGACCTTTTTTTTTTAGTGCTCATTTAAAAAGGTTTTATAGTGTGCTATGAGTATGGTTTATTATAATAAAACTTCAGAGAGAGGTAATCCAGAGTTGACAAGATATGACACTCTATGTGAAGAGTATTCGATCTGGGAATAGCAGAAAGAAGAAGAAACACAATACATATAAACACATCGTAGTTTCTTTGAAATGAAGGGACATATAGAGAAACTTGGTGGTAGCATAGAAACTCTAAAAATCAGTGGGAGAATCAAAATTGTGATATTTAAAATAATGGGATGAAGAAGATATTTTTTTCACAGTGTAAGACAGGAGAATCCAAGTGCCGAAGAGATAGACACTTTGTGATATGTGAAACCAATGACCAATATATTCTCCATTAGTTGCGTGCATTTTCAAGATCACAAAATCTTGTCAAATAAGTAAAAACGATGGATCAAGAAAGCCTAGGTTCTACAGTACATGGTTTTGAGGGAATATTGTAGGAAGGTCATCATGTTGGGCTTCCCTGACATATATTGTATTGATTAGATAACTTGGTTTGTATGAATTTACTATCAATATGTCTAGTGTGATTGAACCTTTGTGGTTCATGAAGGTTTTTACATATTGTGAAACCAACGGGTATTGAATTACATATTGCATGAGACTTGATACACTACATCATGATATATGCATAAGAATGTTGAGAATGTATATGTTATATGTGCAATAATTGAGTGGGAGCTGCTACAATCCCACATTTTTTTAGCTGCTTGGATATTCAAATATATAGGTGCAAGCTATCTCACATATCCAGATGATGCGAAGTCTGCATCTGGATATGTGTTCATGCTTGGAAGGAGTGCAGTTTCTTAGAAATCAAAGAAACAAGATATAATGAAATTATCTACCATGAAGGCAGAATACGTAGTGGACTAAGAAATTTTTTAATCGACTTGACTTTCACCTCATGCATTGTGAGGCAGTAAGAATTTTCTACGTCAGCACGGTGACGATATGCGTGTCAAAGAAGCCACGATTTCATAAGAACTCCAAGCATATAAAACTATGTTTTTATCACCTTAGGAATGAGGTGAGATTGCAAAAGATCGAGATCCAGATAAACTAAATATTTCAGTGAAAGCAACTGCTAGTATTTGACATGTCAAATGGAATAACAGACTATAATGTAGTTCACCCATGGAACCCAAATGTTTGGTGCTGGTTGTATGGCTACAAAAGGGAGTAGCTTATTTGAACAACTCTTTTGAGCTCATGAACATACAACCCACTGCGATGAGGGTACGTAATGGTCTTTTGCGACAACAGATCCATAATTCGCAATGCGATGTAAAAGATGACCTACGACCATTTTTTAGATGAGATCCAAGCAACAAAGAGAAAAATGTGTTACCTCTATAAATTTTTTTATGAAAGGATTGATGGCGAAAGCAATGATTAATGTATTGAAATAATAAATAAAAATTCTTGAGAGAGATTGTAATTGGGAGAGAGAGTTGGGAATAAGAGAAAATGAGAAAGAGAGAATAAGGCATTCAAAAGCCAAGTGAGAGATGTTGGGTTTATGTAGCCTTTAAAGGCCTTATGAGTGCTTGTAAAATGAAATGATATAGTGAAACATGAACTCAGTGGGAGTGTGGTCCCTTATGGACCATACTAAGTAAACGATGGTTTGTTGATACTGATCTGTGCTTAACGATCCAGGCCAGTCGGTTGGAAAAAACTCATGTTACCTGAGCATGAAGAACAAACCGATGAAACTTTATTGGTTAGCCCTTGATGAGGTCAGAAAAGGGTCAAAACCTCATCCATGTACCATCACACGGCATGCATATCGATAGATCATTCGGAAAAGCTAGAAATCCACCTTTTAAGGTGAAGCGTATGTATGTACGAGAGATACCCCTATAGGCCATAGAGTTGTAGTCGCATAAGGTCTTGGTGACCTTGACTTGTCTCTAGGGGAGGACTTGTAATCTACAGACTGGGATTTTTGACCGCTTGGCTCATCCGTCAGACTTTGGTGACTCGCTAATGAGCTCTTGCTTGGACTGTGAGTCATGGGCAACATTAGGTCGGTTCAATAAGGTAAGTATGGTCTGTAGTCCACAGTTGAAGGTGGAGTGCCACATGATTGTAGATTAAATTCCTTAACCATATGGATCCATTTCCCATCAAGTTAATTTAATTGTATTTGTTTTATGATAGAAATTATTTTAGAATTATTATTTGAATTTTTATGAGTCATTTGATATTTTATTTATAATTTTTCTGGACTTATAAAAATGAAGATATTGATTTTACAAAATTGTAAAATTCAAATAATGTTTTAGAATTCTTTTTGATAATTTAAAATTATATAAAATATCATGGAGGGGCCCATAGTGCACATGGGTCCACCATGTGTCAAGTGGGTTGGGCCCACATGTGCCACACATAGGTGGCACGCCCCACCCATTGGATTCGTTCTTGGAGTTTAAGTTATTTTATATTTTGGTAATATTATGTTATGGCATGTGGTCAAATAAGATATGAAATCTTTTGACCATTTATTGACCAAATATTAAAAATATATATTGACTTGATATATTTTTGGAATATTTTATGAAAGATTATGGAATACATAATATTTTAATTAGATTTAATTTATCTAATTTCTATTGATGGGAAAATGGTTAAGGAAAGGGGGGATAATGATCCATGCAACTTCTATAATGTTGATGGCCCATTTATGGAATGGATGACTCTGATCTCTCACCCCACAAGTCACGCTTGATCGATGGTCTATGATCAATCTCATAAGAAGAGGCAATCTAAGGAAAACCTTAAGAAACTCTTATCTTGTCCAAGCCTATAAAAAAGGGATTTTCTCTACGCAAAATCCCTACACCTTATCTTTCTATCTCTCTCTCTCTTAAGAAAGTTTATCTCTTTTATGTTTGATCTCTCTCTCCTACATTGTGAAAGAACCTAAGGGTTTAGGTTATAGAGTTCTTCTCTCTCCTATCTCTCAAATATGGATTTATGGCTAAAGGTTTTAGGGTTTAGCAAAACGAGAATCCGTCTCTCTCAAACTAGGTTGCTAAGATAATTCACCTAGGGTTTGAGTTTGTGATCAAAAGGGGTTCATGTTTCATTGGTATGACTTGGCCGAAATTTGCTTTCCCGGTTCGAGATTGAAACTAGACCGTTGATCCTACGTCATTGGATGGTGATGACTTGGTGTGGGGTGTAATAAGCCCGGTTGAGGTAATCTCTGACACTCTTCTTTTTGTTGCTTGCAATCTTATCTTTTATTCTCAAGCATAGTGCATAGTTGTTTCAATGGCATCAAGTTGTTAAGATCTTGGTTTTATTGTTATGTTGATTTTATTTTGAAATTTATCTTATTATAATAAAGACCACATGTAAGTGATCTTTTGCCAAAAGAAAGGGGTGAAGAAAAAAACAAAAGTATTCCCCCGGTAAAGGATCACATGGGTCTTTCTTTCACCTTTAGCTCTAATCCTTTGATGTAAAGTGGATAAATTTCCTCTTAAATACTTGAGGGTTTCCATTTCTGATTCAACTTCTCCGGGGAAGTTTGGGATTCTCTTATCCATAGGTATCAAGTTAAGGTTGATTTATGAAAACCAAAGACAGTGTCCTGGAAGGTCACATAACACTTGTGAAATCAACTTATGCTAACCTTGTAATTTACTTGAGGTCTATTCTTTAGATGCCTAGAAATGTGATTAAAATTATTGAGCAGTATATGTGCAATTTCATTTGAGGGTCTTTTGATGAGAATCACAAAAAATACCATCTGATTGGCTGGGATAAGGTTTGCACCCCAACTAAAGAGGGTGGGTTCGGTATTCGTACGTAGAAATTCATGAATTAGGCCCTCCTCTCAAAATGGTGGTGGAGAATTTTTCAGGGCCCAAATCATCTTTGGAAAGAAGTTCTCACTGCAAAATATGGTTTCGATCATATTTCTCGATTGATCAAAAAAGGACGCGGTGGTGAATTTTGTTCTCAGATTTGGAAAGATATTTTTCAGTTGTAAGAGAGTGGTTGTAAAAAACGTTCATTGGTTAGATGATACTTTCTTTTAGTTTAATAAGTGGGTGGGAGATGATCCCCTCTTTTACTCATTTCCAAATCTCTTTGCTAGAGTAACTAGTCCAACAGTCAAAATTTATGACCTCTCTATTTCCACTTCATCAGGTTTGGTATGGGATATTGGATGCAACTACTATAGATTGTCAGATTGCGTTATCCTGCAATTTCAAAATTTAATAGAGCTCCTCCAAGATGTCAACCTCTTTTCTTGGGGATCAGATGAGATTGTTTGGGAAAGTGAGAATGATGGCTTATTCTCGGTAAAGTATGCCTATAAATTACTCTTTGAAGATCGAGTGAGACGATATAACTTTACCCTTAGCTCTATTTGGAAATGGCCGGTCCCTTTCAAAATTCAACATTTCTTTGGGTGACTTTGCAAGGTAAATGCCTATAATCTTCGATTAAGGGGCAAAATTTTAACAAATATTTGTTTAATGTGCAAGATTGAAGAGGAATCCATAACCATCTCTTCCTGCACTGTCCTTTTGCAGCTAGTATTTGGCGTTGGGCTTTCAGGTTATTGGATATTTTTCTTTTGCGACCAAAGAATTTAATCGACATTTTTTACCATCTCAGCTGTGCAAACATACCCTCAAAAGGAGCTTTAATTTGGAAAAATTTTAGAAGTGCTATCATTTGTTATATTTGATTAGAGTGCAATAGAAGAACTTCTGATGGGGTCTCTCTTAACATCGAATGTGTTAAAGATCGTATCCTTCATGCTTTCTAGGATTGGTTCTCTTTAACCAATGAGGGGCGAGGAGTTTCTCTCATTGGCATTTTTGTTAACTGTAAGAATTTAGTTTTCTCTTTTACACCAATATGTCGTCCTCACTTTGTTTGGAAATCTTCCTAGGTAGGCTCTCTCAAACTCAATTTTGATGGTAGCTCCTTTGAGAATCCGGGTCCAGCTGGAATAGGAGGACTGCTTAGGGACCATGAGGGATCAGTCATTTTCTCTTATGCGGGTCCTTGCAGAAACACCACGGCCAACCAGGCTGAAATATGCTCCCTCTTGCAAGGATTGGAACTTATTGCTAGTAAGAGAATTATGGGGTACGTTCTTATTGAAGGAGATTCACTCAATGTCATTAAATGGGGTAAGCAGGAGCAAAGAATTCCCTAGACTCTTCATGGTTTTAGGTTGAAATCATAGATCTTTGCTCTACTCCGGATCTCCAAATCTCTTTCTCCCACATTTACCGCAAGGCCAATGGAACCGCAGATAGCTTAGCTAAAGACGGCACCTTGCTTCTCGCCTTGTCTATTTCTGATGTTCTCATTACAATGCATTTCATCCCACCAACAATAAAAGTTCCTAACATTATCAAAAAACAAAAAAGGTCATGGGAAGTCCTTGTCCATAAGCCAGTATATCTAGTTTGACCATTTTCAATGCATCCATGGGATGCATGTAGTCTCTACTTTCATAACCATCGTGGCATATCTCAGGCCATTTCTCTTTTTTCTTTCTTTTTTTTCTGTTTTTTTTTTTGGGGTTTTTCATAAGATTGCTGAAAGTTCGTTCATTTCAACAATAATAACATTGCACTCAAGTTGCAAAAAAGAAAAATGTCAAAACACCCACCAGGTTGCTAACTACCAACGATCCTGTGAGAGAATGAGCCGCCTCATTTCTCTATAAACATGCACAAATAACACTCCACCTTATCGAACAGATCCAAGTTCAAACCAAATAGTCCTAACTTTCCGAGAAACTTTTTGCTCCCACATACACCACATGGTAGTATTCAAAGAGTAACAACAAATATTTCCTTCAAATAGTTCCTACACACTTTTTCCCTCTTACAAGAGAGAAGATTGAGCTTACCTACTCGCAAAATACACCTTGATTCAATTTTGAGAGACTTTAGACCTAATTTTTTACAAATATCTATTGTATCACATGGAGATCTTAATACGTAAAACATGTAAATCCTAAAAATCAAGTGATAATTTTTTGAAAAAAAAAAATCTAGACCCTCGGATTTTATTATTATTATTTTCTTTTGGAGGGACCACCATTTTGCATCATCTTTGAGATGGATGTTTAGTATGTTGGGGCCTTGGGGGACGCAAATTCACGATTTCATCCCCGAACGCATAAAACACTCCGTAAAAGAAAGATGGTTAGACAGAGCATAACAAACCTCCCCAAAAATTGGGGCTTCAAGCACTTAAAATAGACCATCTTCACCCCAACAACTATCGATAAAAATTAAAACCATCAAGAGCCAAAAATTGTATATTTTCTAGTACATTATTTGTTTCATCCATTTTCAATTGTTCACTGACCCAACATATCTACACTTATCTTTCGATCTTTGAATTTCATAAGGAATTGATCTTCAAGCCATCATTAGGATTTCTGACACCAGACCTGTGGCCCAAATATGCACCACATTTTAGAGCTTCAAATTTCATAACCAAATGGCAAAAATGAATTTTCAAAGTCATTATAGGGTTGTCAGAAGGATTTCTAGGTGCAACTTAACATTTTCTTTTTACAAAATCTATCATTTAAAATTTCTCGTTCTTTCTGCCGTAGCCAAAAATCTAAACCAGAAAAGATGATGATGATCAAATCCCACTCATCGAAATGGATTTATGGTACACGCATGGTAATCACATCGAACAGCTAGTCTTACAAAATGGTATAGAAACCTAAATGAAGTCCTTACCAATTGATGGAATGAAGCTAGCAGCTATATGGTGGCTCATAGCGTTGCCAAATAACCTTACAAATTGAGAGAGAGAGAGAGCGAGAGAGAGAGAGAGAGACGAGCCTTAAACCTGTTATGGAAGGAAGCTAACAGCTACATGGTGGACAACAGCTTCCTTCCAGCTACAAGGTGGATAACAGCATTGCCCTAATTTTCGTTCTCAGGTCTTCAGGAATCTCTGAGTGAGGAGCCTCACCTCTGCCTCCCTCTACTCCACCTAGGCTCATTGAATCCACCTTCTCACCAACTTCCACTTCATCTCCCGATCTATATACTGTGGGCTCAAGATTTACCCCATCATCATCTCTTCTATATCTCTCCTTATGCTTATCCGACTTTCTCCCATGCCCGTCACTCCCTTCGGACGAGTCATGGTGCTTGTGCCTATACCTCGACTCTGTCCTTTTGGAAGTGGAATGGCTTTTGTGCCGCTTTTCATCAATTTCTGCATCATGCCTCCTCTTGTCTTCCCTGTGGCATTTCCTTTTGGAATGCCTATCCTGCTTAGTATCCCCGTCATCTTCATCTTCCTCTCCACTCTCATAGTTTATTTCTCGCCGATGCCGTTTCCTTCTCGAGTGCCTGTGCTTCTTACTTTCCCGAACTTCACCTTCCTCTTCCTCCTCGGTCCCGTCGCTTCTCTCCCCTGCATGTTGTTTCTCTTTTGAGTGCTTGTGCTTCTTATTGTTCCCAACTTCTTCCTCTTCCTCTTCGCTCTGATCATTCCTCTCTCTTCTATGCCACTCCTTTCTTGAATGCGTATGTTTCTTGTCATCTCTAACTTCTCCTTCCTCTTCCTCACTCTCACCTTTTCTCCCTCTTCCGTGTCGTTTCTTTTTGGAGCGTTTGTGCTTCTTACTAGCCCTATCTTCTCCTTGTTCCTCTTCACTTTCATCGTTTTTCTCTTCTTCATGATGTTTCCTTCTATAATTCCTGTGCTTCTTACTATCTCCTCCATTTTCTTCCACCTCCTTTTTGCTCTTATCATTTCTCCCTTCATGCCCAGTTTGCACAGTTTCCTTTTTCCTTTCCTCAAAAGATTCTATCTCTTGTGTCTCCTCCAAAAGTCCCAAGTCCATCTTTGAAGGCTCCAAGGCATTTGCGCCCGAGAAGCTCGGAGTGGCGCCCCTAGAACGGCTCCTAATCTCTAGAGTATCAGAATGACCAGAGGCAGATGCCAATATAGGCTGACCAAGAGTGAGTTGTACAGGAGCTCGATGGGCACCCCCAGCCTTTATAAGGGCTGCAAACATCTTTGCTCTCTTGAGCCTTTCGGCCTTCAGCTTTTGGTCATGTGATAGGCGTGCTTCAGAAGAGTCAGCCTCACTCGCAGCTGCAAGGGCTGCACTCTCTGCCATGGCTTTGGCCACAGATACACCTCCTTTCTCCAGATTTGAAACAAGAGGAGGCAAGGAATTGCTTTTGTCTCTCTCAGAAGTTGAATGGCCACAAGCATGTAGAGAGAGGGGCAAAGACCCACCTGTCTCACTGTTACTTAGACCGGGGTCCTCAGTGGCCTTGGAACTGTCCAAATGTGTTTTAGAAAAATTGGTTTTCGGGTTGTTGTTCCTTGAGCCTCTGGTTGCAGCCAAAACAATCTCTGCAGCTGCCTCTACACTCAGACCAACTCCCTGTTGTGAAGGTTTGGAAGGTGGGTCCTGTGATTCCTTCTTTGCACCACCAATGACCATCCTAAACTTCTCTGTCCTATCTAGATCAGTCGGCACTTGAGCAGAAGAGCCATTAAGACCCTGTGCACTGTTTGCACCTTTGAACCTGCTCGTTTCTCTGACACTTTTCTTGTCAACATCAAGTGGCTGAGCAGTATTGCTCCTTTTGGATAGCTTAAACTGTGTAAATGAAAGGAAGAATAATTAGTATGATTTGAAGGAAGTCAATTTGGGAACATATACAAAGCAAAAGAGTAGTTAGATGAGCATACACTGGAATAAGATTGGAAAGAAGTTTATTGGCATGCATATAAATATAAACACAGACACATGAGAAGCAACCACTAAAATTGCTGAGTAAATGTGTCTACAGAAAGCTTGTATTGTACAAAGGCTCAACAGATATCTACGGAACTCTACTGTCCAAATGTAATGAATAGACCAGAGATTTAGTGGGATCCCATGACGAATGAATCAGAAATAAGCTAGGACAGCCATTGAAGTTTCAATAGGAAAAACTCAAACTAACTCAAGATCCTTTTCCAGCAAACGCAAGGTACAGACCAGTAAGAAGTAGAACTCAATACAAACCCCTTTACTGATTGTATATTAAAAGTTTGAAACCATATTAGCATGCTACAAACAAAATATCTGATAGAGCATCAATTGACGCCCTAGATCTACTGCACAAGTCACATCTCATCGAGTGAAGTAAAAACAATCCCTGTGATGCTTCTGCATTTCTGGGTTCAGGTAAAAAAGTCCATCACCTGCTAAAAAGTTCTTTACAACTTAAGCCTTGAGTAATTATGAGTTTGCATGCTGTACAACTGTCAACAACGCTAGGGTACATTTTACTTAACAAAAAATTTTGTTTCTGTTATGTAAACCAAACATGGCATTCATTCTTGTAAAGATTGAGAAAGAAATGAGAGAGTAATATTCAAACACAAGATAAAGTACATATAGATGTCTTTTCCACTCCACAGAAACTGTGGGTCAATGTGCCCTGCATATATACTGCACAAAATATCCTTTGGTCAAACTCGAATAGAGGCCTTGGTAAGTATGTCTGGCAAATGATTCTTGGAGTGAACAAATGGAGTCCCTATTGTCTTTTAAGTAACCTTTTCTCTGATGAAGTGACAGTCGACCTCAATATGCTTGGTTCTTCCATGAAATATAGGATTTCAGGTAATATAAATTGCTGCTTGATTATCACAATGTAGAGGAATAGGGGCTAATACGTTAACACCCATGTATTAGCTCTATACTCGGCTCCTACTGAAGATCGAGCTACAACACTCTGCTTCTTATTCTTCTAAATGACTAAATTACCATCTACTATCATAAAGTACCCACTACTTGATAGTCAATCAAGAGAACACCCGGTCCAATCTGCATCGCAGAAACCTTATACGTAAAGGTGACCGTGACTGGTATAAACTAACCCTCTCCCTCAAGCAGATTTTAAATATCATAACATGCGATAAATGGCCTCCAAGTGATAAAAGCATGGTGTGCATATAAACTGCCTTGCCACACTTACAGCATATGCAATGTCTGGCCTTGTGATGATCAAATAAATAAATCTACCTACTAGTCTTTGATATACACCAGGGTTTCTAAAAGGCCTCAACTACTAATACAGTTTGTGATAAATCTCTTTGGAAGGTTCTGTTGGTTTTGCTTTAAGCACTCCTGTGTCCTTAAGGAGAACAAGAGTATACTTCCTTTGATTCAAAAAAATTCCTAGTTTAGACCTAGCCACCTCTATTCCAAGGAACTATTTCAATGGACCAAGATCCTCGAGGAATCGTTCACTTTTTGAATTTCGTGATCATTATTTCCTGTGAGTACTATATCATTCACATATACTATCAATATTGAAATAGAGAATAAATATGTTTTAACAAATATTAAATAATCAAAAACACTTCTCTGAAATCCAAGCAGACATATTACCATACTGAATTTTTCAAGCCAAGCCCAAGGTAAATGTTTCAGTCCATACATAGCTTTCCTCAACTTGCATACCTTCCCTTTCTCCCCCTAAGGATAAAACCCAAGTGGTAATGCCATATGCACCTACTCTTGTAGATCTCCATGAAGAAAAGCATTCTTCACATCAAATTGGCGGATTGGTCATTTCCTGTTTACTACAATAGATAAAAGTACCCGTACTAATTTCAATTTTGCTATAGGAGTAAACGTCTCCTTATAGTCAAGCCCATATAAACCCTTAGCCACCAGACAAGTCATGTGTCTCTCAATCGAACCATCAAGTTGTGCTTCAGGTTATACACCCACCAACATCCTACCACGTGGTGTCCTTCTAGCTAATCAATTACATCCCAAGTTCCCCGCTTCTCAAACGTAATCATTTCCTCAATCATGGGGATGCTTTCCATTGTGGATGAATTAATGAATTAGCAACTTTGGAGGGATAAGAAATCGAGGAAGTAGAGCAAAGTTATACACGAAAGGAAGGTGAAAATGAAACATAAGAAATAAACGTACTGATCGGATGAGAAATACAAATCCTTTTCTCTTTTCTTACAGTAATAGGTAAATTGAGTAGGACGAAATAACTAACGAGTCAACGAGTTGGGGTTGATCGTTTACATCAGATTTTCCCAGTGTCTCAAAAAGCGCTAGGCAGCCCCTAGGCTGCCATGGGGGTCCATGCCGCCCAGCGCCTAGACGGACGCCTAAAACCTGGGCGGCCCAGTTGAAAAAAAAAATAATAAGAAGAAGACCATAATCCCAGTTTTTTGATAATCCATAAGACCATAATCCATATTTTTCATACAATGCTAAAACAGTAAAACCATACAAGCATACACTAATAGTCAGATACACTGTAGACTCTACACACAACAGTTAGATAGTAGAACTAGAAACTAGAAAGTAGAAACTAAAAATAAGAAAAGAAAATATACAGAAATTCAGGAAATATACAGACACAATAGTCAACACTCAACACTCAACACCAAGAGTCTTCAGTCATCATCATCATCATCAGAAGGAATATGGTCAGCTTCATTATATGCATCAGAATCGAAGCCATCATCATCAGAGTCATCGCCCTCTTCAATATATCGCTCGTCCTCCTCTGTTTCTTCTGAATCTGCCTCTTCCTCCTCTTGTTCTACCTCACTCTTACTAGTATGTGCAGATGAAGCCCTAAGAGTCTTGACTGCTCTACCCTTTTCTATCTTTTGGTGCTTCCCTAAACTCAAATATTGTTTAATTTCCTCCCTGGTAGCCTAAGGAACATATTTACATGGGGCAACAACCCCCTCAATATCGGTAAGGTGTATTTTAACCAATAAATGCCGGTAAGGTGTATTTTAAATCGGTAAATGCCCCCATTAGTAACCTTCCCACAATAATTACATTTAATACGATTTTTGTCATTCGGATTCCGATTATAACCATACTTCCAACCTGGATTACCACTTCTAAAAGAACCTGGACAAGATATTTTTGTAGAACAATACTCATTTTCATCATTTTCTGGTTCTTTTATATTTAGAAGTTGTCTAATCTCATCCCGAATAGCTTCAAGAACCCTTTTACAAGAAGCAACATTCCCTTTAATACCAACAAGGTGTTTCTTGAATTGGTTAATACCCCCATTGGTATTTTTTTTACAAAAATTACACCTTATACAATTTTTATCGTTTGGTTTTGGATTATAACCATACTTCCAACCCGGATCACTTCTTCTAGAAGTAGCAGAAATAGATCTATTCAAATGACAAGGATTTTGTTCCTATTTTTTTTTTACAAAACTGATATATTGCTTAATCTCCTCTCTGATAGCTTGAGGAATATTTTTACAAAGGGCAACATCCCCCTTAATACCGGCAATATGCTTCTTAAACCGGTTTATTCCCCCTTTCGTATTTTTTTCACAAAAATTGCATCTAATGCAATTTTTGTCATTTGGATTCAGGTTATATCCATATTTCTAACCCGGATCTCCACTTTGACTAGATTCTGAAGAAAACATCTCAAAATAAAACAAGCAATATAAAAAATAAATTTTTACACTTACTTTGATTGCTCGAACTCCAAACTCCCACCTCTAAGATGTTTTCTAGTTCTAAAATAATAATAAAAACCCTCTAATAGGATTATAAATCTCCAAAACTAAATCAAATCTACCTGGGTGATGTTTGGATTTCTTTTTTTTTTTTTTTTGTGGGTTTAGGTTTGAAATGAACCTAAAACCCATCCTTCAAACCTTTTATATTTTAAAAAAAATCAATACAAGTTAAAAAAAAAAAAAAATCCGCCCTTGGGCGGGCCACAGGCCTTGAGCCTAGGCGACTACCCAGTTTCGCCGCCTAGGCCTGGGCGATGCGCCTAAGCCTTCCGGACCGCCTAAGCGCTAGGCGGTCCACTTTTTGAACACTGGATTTTCTCTTGTTCTTTTTTGGGGGGAACACATTCATTTGTTTCTCAATAGATTCCACATGTTCATGGTTGGATAACTGGAACTATCTATGATCATTGGAAGAGGAATAGGATTGTTGGTGTGATAACAAATCTCTTTGGGAAGAAAAATAGGGTATATTCTCAAAGAACGTAACATCCTTCGAGACATATTTCTTTTTAGTTTCCAGACATTAACATTTGTATCCTGAGAGTTCAAGTTTCCTGGGAACACATCTAGTAGATTGAGGTTCTAATTTATTCCTAGCCAGCCTCAAACTAATGCACAAAGAAAGCACAATCAAAGGTTTTTGGTCGAAGATAAAATAGAGGAAGTGCATGGTGGAGAAGTTTGAAAGGATAACCAACCTTCGAGAACAGATGTAGGCATTCTATTAATCACATAGGTAGCAGTAAGAACTACTTCATCCCAATACGTCTTAGGAACCTTCATTCCTAATAAGATCCCTCTCACCACTTCTAACATGTGTTTGTTTTTCTGTTCAGCCACACCATTCTCTTGTGGTGCATAGAAACATGATGTTTGAGTGTCTAAACCATGATCAAGAAAATAATTCTTTAAGCCATTGTATAGGTGCTCTCATGCATTCTCAAAACAGAAAATTTTTATTTGGGTCTCAAACCATTTTGTGAAATATTTTAACTATAGAAGATACTTCATCTTTACTTTTCATAAGATATATCCAAGTATAACGAGAGTAGTCATTGATGAATGAGACACAATATAGATATCCAAATACATAAATAACTAGAGCAGGCCCCCGAACATCAGAACGAACAAGATGGAATGGCTTAGAACTTTTGTTTTCATTAAAATAAAACGAGGTTCTACAATGTTTCAACTAAGGAATATTTTAGGAAACAAACTTATCTAGGAACAATAATGTCAAACATTTCAAAGAAATGTGGCTTGAACGGGTGTGCCACTAGAGTATTTTCTCATGACTTCTAGACTCAGAGTTGAGAGCAGTAGAAGTGCATTTTGTGTTGAACAGGTACAGCACCACCAATTATCTTCCTCGTTTTCAGGTGCTGAATAACACATTGTGAGGGATAGAATGTGACACTGTAATTTAGTTTTGCCAAGCTGTTAACAAAGGGA
Source organism: Amborella trichopoda (assembly GCF_000471905.2). The sequence continues at coordinate 4,521,291 of NW_006499364.1, read as the reverse complement.
AGATTAGAAGGAAAAGAAGGCACATTTATTATAGAGGGCAAGGATATGGATGATGAAATCATGGAAGTTTATATGCTCCACTCCCAAAGGCACTAGTCATGGACCCATCAGCAAGTTTAATTTCACTAGAAAGAGGAGAGAAGGACATGACACCAACTTTCTAGTCAGTCATATAATCAGTAGCCCTTGATCAATGATCCAGGATACAGAAGAGGTCGAGTTGGTGATATGGTTTGCAATTGCACATCTAACTAGTTGCTCCAAGTGGTGCTGTAAATTTTTGATGGCCTGATCTCTTAAATCGGATGCATTGGGTTGTATGGTTGAGGTTTCCTCCCCCTATCTCAATACAGTTTGGGCACTTGCATTCCTTGGTTTAAGTCTCAAGTGTGGATGCAAGTGCCAACAGTGCTCGCAGGTGTCACCTCTTCCCACAATGGGAGCATTTCAGTTTCTCATTTTCGGCGAGAGCAAGCAGGGCACGATTTGGTCCTTTCATACCTCCTTGCTTAAAGCTTGTTGCAAAGGCCGATCGCATAGGATGGATGCTTGATTTTTGTCCTTCCGCAACAACCTTCCCAATGGCCTCCTCCCTCGCATAATTATAGATTGACTCGAGATCAGGCAATTTGTCCTTTCCTAGAACTCATACTCTCTGAAATTCAAAGTCAAGATGTAGGAATGCTAAGAACTCAAAGAGCCTTCATTGCTTAGAATGTTTTCTAATGTCATCAAAGGTGGGATTAATAGGTTGATAGTTATCTAGTTCTTCCCACTCATGCCTTAACATCCCAAAATCCTCTTCCACAGTCATTTCTCATACTGCAAATTTGTTATTGCACAATGCAATTGGCAAATTCTAGGTGTATAATCTCGTGGCAAGCATGTTTTAGCTGTTGCCCCCTTATATCCTTTGCAATGTTAAAAAACAAAAATCCCCTGCTAAATCTCGATTGCATGGAATGAAGGAGCCATGCCATTACTATCAAGTTCTCACTTTCCCATTTATCATGGGACGAATTCCGATAATATAACCCAATATTCTCTGGCATCACATGAACATTTTGGAAGATTGGGACCATTCTAAGCAGTTTGTCCCATCTAGCTTGACTTAAGGGATCATCAATCTAGGTGGTCAGATTGACTACTTCCCAAAGAAATATTGTGCTTGATTTCTAGCATTTTTCTTCTCACTCGAACTCGAAACCTAAAGTTTTTTTTTTTTTAAGGGTACTAAAACCTTAGTTTCAAAGTTTGCAAAGATCCTACTTTTCTAGTTTGCTTGAGCAAGAAAGGTATATATTATAGGATTTTTGTGTGGGATAAAAAGGCGTCTAGGTTTCATTTTGTTGGAAATGGAAAGAGTTAGGATCATAAGTACTAGAATCTCTCACCCGAAGTGCCTATTCCACTTCAGAATCTCGATACGGCGATGACAAAGGAATCTTCATGGAAGCCCGTTTCATAAAGTTCGAAATCTCAATTCCACATTTATTGAATCTCTACTTAATCTTGTTTTTTCTTTTTGAGAAGGGTTAACATTGTATTACTGGTTAAGAAGTGTACAAGAGAGAGGAAGCCAAGTTCACCCCTTAAGGGATGCACTGGAAAAATACGGTCAGTGTATCACATACAAAAAGGGCTTATAAGACTGCCCAATGTAATTGTTTTACATGAAGCTTGCAAAATATACAAAAAATGAGGAGGCCTAGAGAAGCCAAGTGAAGTGTTATGGAAGCCAGCTGAGCCAGAAATCTTGCGCAAAAAAGGAGACGGCCCCGACTTGATCTTGTAATTGCCTATTAGCTCCCTCTTTTGCCAAGTGATTCGCAAAGTCGTTTGATGTCCTCCATGTATGCCGCCATAAGACATCCATATCCCTGCAAAGGTGCTCGATTTCATCGAATGTAGTGGTTAGTTACCATGGCCGAGTGGAAACCCTACTAGCCCAAGAGAGAACATTCTTTGAATCTCCTTCTATACTGAGGTGTAATCCCCAAGAGCGATTATACTTTTTCAGGCCTTGAAGGAGGGCCAAGGCTTCAGCAAAATGTGCTTCCATGATGCCAAGGTGCTCTGAGAAAGAAAGTACATTGCCTAGGTGGTCTCTGGAAAACCCCCCCCAGCCCCCGCTGGCCTAGGATTCCCCAACGAGCAACCATCAAAATTCAGTTTGATGGTTCCTACTGAGGGTGGTTGCCAAAAGTTGGATCTTTGTGGCTGTCGCGGACAGCAGAGAAGAATATTCTTCCAATGGGGGAGAAATTGGGTCCTTAGTATCCCCGAGAAGGTCATGTGGTTTGAGGCCCAAAAGGTTACCATGGAGATTACCTTGTACAGGAGAGCAGAAACCTGTAGTTTTGAACCTCGAAAAATACGGTTGTTTCTTTCCATCCAAATTGTCCATAGGGTTGCCGCTACGGTTGCCTTCCAAAGGGGCTCTACCAGCCTTTGGCCAAGGGGTATGGAGCTCATAGGAGATGAGCGCTTTTACCATAGGTGGAGTGACCCATTCGATGCCAAAAAGTAGCAAAATGTTCCCCCAAAGTTCAGAGGAGAAGTCACAGTGTAAGAAAAGGTGACGGTTTGACTCCTCATCTTTTAGGCATAAAGCACATTTGTTAGGGAAAGGAATCCCTTTCTTTTGGAGGTGGTCAATAGTGAGGGCTTTGTGAGAGCAGGCAAGCCAATTGAAGGTTTGGACCTTGGGTGGTGCAATAGTGGACCACACTTTCGAAACTGCCGAGATGGGGTTGGCCGGAAAAGGTGGGGGGCTGTGAGAGGATTTTATAAAAGGAGCCCACCGAGAATTCTCCCGAAGGATTGGGTGTCCAAACCAAAACATCTCTCCCTTGGTTAGGAATAAAATGGGAGTGAAGGCCTATTAAGAGCACTTGAAAATTGTTAAAGTCCTCATCGGTTAGGTTTCTCCGAAAAGAAGGATTCCAAACTCTACGTTCTTCTGTAAGAATCAATTCCTCAGCCACTGTAGCTTCTTGATTGATAGCCAGTGAGTAGAGATCTGGAAAAGCCTCCCGCAGAGGTGAAGAACCTAGCCATAAGTCTGACCAGAATCTCACACATGAGCCCTCTCGCGGTTGAAGTCTAATGAGTTTTTTGAAGTGAGGCAAGACCGAAGAGAAAGATTTTCATGCTCCTGAGGTATTATGTCTGTGGGACCTCTCAGGCACCCATACTCCTTCAGGCATCCTATACTTGTTTCTTAAGACCTGAGCCCATAGGGAATCAGGCTGGGATGCCAGTTGCCACCACCACTTGCCTAAGAGGACGAGGTTATGCTTTCTAAGGACCCTGATACCTAAACCACCCTGGTTTTTAGGAAGGCAAATGTTGTCCCAAGCAATCAGATGGAATTTAGTCTTCTAAGCCTGCCCTGACCATAGGAAGTTACGCATGAGCTAGTCCAAGCGGTTAGCCACATGAGCAGGCATATGGAAGAGCGACATTAGGTAAACTGGAGAGTTAGATAAGGTAGCTTTAATCAGAGTCGACCTGCCTGCCATAGAAAGGGGACGACCTTTCCATCCAGCCAAGCATCTGTCCACCCTATCTATGACTTGGGACCATTGACCTTTTTTGGGTTTGCCTAGTCCAAGAGGGAGACCTAGATAGGTTGTAAGGAGGTCCTCCACTTTACATTCCCAGTTGGGAATGAGCCCCCTAATCTCAGCATTTGAAATTGCAACCCCCATCATTTTTTATTTTTCCATGTTGACTTTGAAGCCAATTGCTACTTGGAAGCATTTGAGGAAGAGGTTCAGGGTATCTACTTCCCTAGGGGAGGCATCTAAGAACACTAGAGTGTCGTCTGGATATTGCAGATGGGACACCGTTGGGCTGAGTCTACAGCTCCTGAAGCCAAAGAGAAGACCTACCTGAAACACCCGGGACATAGAACAACTGAAAACTTCAGCTGTAATAGTGAACAGGAAAAGTGAGGGGATCTCCTTGGCGAAGACCCCTCGAGGAAGAAAAGAAGCCTTTCAGGGTCCCATTTATAAGGATAGAGAAGTGTGGATGGGAGTAGCACCCTCTCATCCACTTCCTCTAGCGATTTCAAAATCTCATTCTGACCATTGTCTCTTCTAAGATGGACCAATCGACATGTTCATAAGCTTTCTCCCAGTCAATTTTGAAGATAAAACCAGGTTTTTTGTCTAGGTGATATGAGTGGATGCACTCATGAGCCACTAAGGCTTCATCAAGAATCTGTCTTTCTTTGATGAATGCGGTTTGGGAAGAGGAGATAATGGAAGGAAGGACCTATTGGAGTCTGGTTACTAGGACTTTGGGAAGAATTTTGTAGGAAGAGTTCAACAGGCTGATGGGGCGAAAATCCTTGATGTCCTCTGCTCCTTTCACTTTGGGAACTAGAGCAAGGAAGGTTGCGTTAATAGCTTTAGGCAGAGTTCCCCGAAGAAAGAATTCATCGAAGAAAAGTTTAAATGTCCCAAAAAACTTTAAAAGGTGCTATCGGGAAACCATCGGGGCCCGGGGCTTTATCTTTGGCTAGTGCATCAATGCCTAGCAAGATCTCTTCTTCAATAAAAGGTCTTTCTAACCACGAAGCCCTATCAACTGAGAGGCTCAAAAAATCTAGGGAAGACATCCTGTGTCTAGGGCCAGGGGGAGCAGTGTATAGAGATTTAAAGAAATCTACTATGGCTAGTTCAATTTCTTCAGGTTGGGTAAAAAGGCAGTTGTTATGTATGATCATCGAGATAGAATTGTCTCTCCTACGACAATTTGCTATCCGATGAAAGAAAGTTGTGTTTAGGTCCCTTGCTTTTAGCCACTTGATCCTTGATCTCTAAAACCAATATATCTCTTCTTTCTTGAGAGTTGAGAGATATTCCATCTTTGTCTTGTTTTTTAGCTCAAGTTCTAAATCGATCAGTGGTCTATCCTCTTCGAGACGGTCAAGGGTTTGAATGGTGTTGAGCACAGAGGCTTTAATATGAGGGAAGTTACTAGGGATAGGCCCACTCCAGGACTTAAGCGAGACTTTGAGAAGTTGGATTTTTGTCTGCAGAATGTATCCTGCTCTTCCAGAGACGAGTAAGGAATAGGACTTCCACCAAGTTTGGATAAGGGAGTGTAAGGATTCCTCTTGCAGCCAAAGGAATTCAAATTTGAAGGGTCTCAGGCCCCTCTTGACAGCCAGGGTGACTAGAAGAATGGGACAGTGGTCCTACGTGGGGTTTAGGTTGGCCAGAGCTAAGGATCTCGAGAAGTGTTCTTCCCAATTCAGAGAGAGAATAAAACTATCGAGTTTAGAGAGGGTGGGATTGGCTGTGTGGTTGGACCAAGTAAGCTTACTGCCATAGAGAGGGACATCCAAAAGCTCATTTCGACTGACAAAATCAGAGAAATCCCTCATTCTCTGGGAAATAGAATTAGAGGTGTTTCTCTCATGGGACCATCGGATGATGTTAAAGTCACCACCTAGGCACCAGATGGGATGAGGCAGAAATGCAACCAGATCCAATTCTAACCAGAGCTTATTTCTAAGAGATGAAGAGTTGGGACCATAGACCGCTATGAATTTCCAAGGTACTCCATCTAAAATATTGGTTAAGAGAACTGTGACAGAGAATTCTTCGATGTGTGAGGAATTGAGAGAGTGGTCTGCATCCAAACTATCCAAATACCTCCAGAGGCCCCATTCGCTGCTAGGGAGACCCATTGGCTAGGTCTTCTACCCCAAATCTGACGAATGAGTTGGAGATCAAGACCAAGTAGTTTGGTTTCTATGAGAGTATTAAGACTTTGAAGGGGTGAGGAGGCCAGTTTGGGAGACCTCCGCAAGGAAGTTTGGTTGGAATTGAGAGGAGACTGTCTGCAGGCTGACCCTCAAAAGGAATAGAGGAAAAAAGATTACACAGTTCTCTTTGTCCTCTAAAATTCACTTGCATCCTACTATGAGTGTTGGCGGTTAAGAACCTATGGGCCGGTCCTTTGGGCCCATTGTAGGCAAAACCCATAACTCTATACATATCACACATCCTGGAGTCGACCCTGTTTGACCATCCCCGTCGACCTCCTCTGTCTCAATGGGAGCGAAAGGGGGAGAGATGGGAGTTCTGTCGTCGTCCTTGTTTGTCCCATCCCCGTCAACCACCTCTGTCTTAACGGGAGTCAGAGGGGGAGAGATGGGAGTTGCACTGTCGTCCCTGTTTGTCCCATCCCCGTCGACCTCCTCTGTCTCTACGAGAGGGGGAGAGATGGGAGTTGCACCATCGTCCCTGTTTGTCCCATCCCCGTCGACCTCCTCTGTCATTGCGAGAGGGGGAGACATGGGAGGTGCCTCAACTACTCTGTGTGTCCCATGCCCGTCGACCACCTCTTTTGCATCTAAGTCTAGAGGGGGATGGGAGTTGCAGAAGACACTGGATCCTCATTCTTCAGGTTCGCTGGAGGAGAGAAAGAGGGGTAGAGGTCAAGAGGAAGCGAGGGACAGATCAGTTGACAGGGTGCAGGTCGCAGCAGGTAAGGGTAGAAGCTAGAGAGAGTTTGCGATTGGGGTAACCTGAGGAGAGGGGAGGGCATAGAAAGGGGTCTCATAATAAATGCAGGGGAAGTAGGCGATGTAGTCGTAGGTCTGAATGGAGGAACAGGAAGACAACACCACAGGTGGGGAAGGGGGCCAGGCCACCTGGAGGTTGTGCACACTGTGGATCTGAACCAGGTGAGGAGTGAAGGTTAGGAGGGGAGCCAGAAGGTTGGCTAAGGACGAAGGTTGGGGGGGAGAATGGTCCATGGAATGGGCAACGACAAAACCCAAAGGAGTGTCGTCCAAAGGCAGGGAAGGGCTAGTAGAGCTTTGATGAGGGACAGGTACTAGGGAAAAGGAGAAAAAACGGATGGAAAGAGGAACCAGAGGGAGGCTAGGGGATGAAGGCAGTGAGGGGGGGATAGGCACAGGAGAGAGGGCCTCTGACTGCAAGGGAAGGGAAGAACAAGGGAAGGTAGAGAGGGAAGTCCCAACAGAGGGCAACTGGTGGTCATTTCCATCAGGGAAGGAAGGCGCCCGGAGATCTTCAGAGGTAGGCTGCGGCTGGAGGGATAGAGGCTGGGACAGCTGGGGTGTCGTCAAGGGCTACGGAGGCAGCATGGAGACAAGTGTCCCAGGCAGATGGACGACGAAAAGGGGCGGCGAAGACCTCTCATTAAAGACGAAAGGACATAGTACCGGTGGAGGAGGGGGCAAAGGCACGTGAAGGGGTTGGTGCTCACTCTGCCCGAGTTCAACGATTAGACCCGAGTGGGGAGGGGAGGGTGAATGGTCTACCAAGACCTCTTTACCGGGCCACTGAAGATGGGGGTAAGGCCCGTTGAATAAGGCTCAATACTGGTTTCAACAGCTAAGATCGGGTCTGCGGGACGCCGATAAGTAAAAGGCTTAGGGGGATAAGAAGGTTTGGCACGCACGTGCCAAACTCAACCTTGTCCTTGCGTTTCGAACCCGGGGTCTCTCCGACTCCTGGGCCGGGTAGGGCGAATGCCGACGTCGCTTCTTGTGGTGTTGTTTTTTCCTGATCACCTTAATCCAAGGCTGGGAGGGATTTTCCGGTGAGAGCTCAAGGGTCGGAAGAGGCCAGAAATGAGTAGAGGGTGGGGAGGCCAGCTCCCACGAAGTGTTGACTGGGTAGAACAGACCTTTGACCTCTAGCCAAACAGTTTGAGGAATCCGACTAGAGTCTAGGACTCCCAGGAGCAGTCGAATGGAACCCAGCGGAAGGGTTTCAAGGGAAATCCAATGGATGGAAATAACGGTGCCACAAGCGGCTGCAACTCTTCTGATAGTCGCAAGAGACCAAGCATGAAGGGGAATGTTACCAAGAGTAAGCCAGGCTCTTTGTTTCTTGAAGGAACCCTCCTTAAGCGACCATGGCCGAAGAGAACACTCAGCCCCTTTGAAGGAAAGTTGAGCTCCTTCCTGTAGCTGCAGTTTGAGAAGGAAAGGAGAAAAGTTAGTCCCCACTTGGAAGTCGTCTGCAAGTTAAATTGGGCTCCTTCAAAGAGTTATTTGCCCACCTTTCGATTTCGTGAATGTCTTCCCTTGCGGGTAAGAAGCTCCCTACTAACGACGCCTAAAGCTTCGTCCTGTTCGCCGAAACTTCCTCAGGTAAGGGCTTGGACAACGAAGGGGAGAAAAGGAGAAGGTACGAAAGAAGGGAGCCCTACAGGGGGCGACTGGGTTAAAGGGGAGGAAGAAAGGGAGGGATTATCAAGGGGCACATCCCTAACAGCCGGGCTGCTGTATGGTCGAGTGGTGACCTGAGCAAAGGAAGAAGGTTAACCAGTTTTAACAAGTGGGTAAGGCTTAGAGGTAAAAGAGGAAGTAAAAGGATTGTGAAGAGAGGGAGGAGAAGTCACAGAGCGCAAGGGTCTGCAATGAATATGGGTTAAAGGATACAGTTTGTAGATGTCATTCCAAGACAGGGGAAGGGGACGCTGAAATCGTTGAGCCATCCCTGCATCTCTAACTACAATAGATAAATATGGGGAAAGCCCACTGGTTCCTCTAGCTCCTGCTCACAGAGGGTGAGAGAGAAGGGAGGCTCCAAGAATAGGGAGATTGTCGACAGGGGAAAGAAGAGCTCTACTTAATCTTTTTGGAATCCAGATTCCACAATGTCAAATATTGCGGTTCATATGTGCACAAAACTATGATTCGATCAACATAGAATTTTGCTTCCACCTTTATAGAATCTTGATCTGATCTTTTTGGAATTACGTACAAAGTAGAGATTTACGTCAACCAAGTAGCACATTGTACAATAAATTTATGGTTTTTGACACAACTTGCTTTTCTACTAATGCTAGAACTTGACTACTTCTTAAACAGAATTCAGAAAGGGTATTGGGTTCAATTTGAGCATCACAAAGACAAAACAAAGCCTTGCTTTCAACTATATATATCAAAAAAAAAATTCATTTTCAAGTAAAGATAAGATAATATGTTTTGTATAGCCATCCCTAGTGGACTAGTGAAACATTCTACTACAAATTTATTATTATTTAATACATGATCGGTGTTTAAGAACTCTACTTATCATTATTCCTGAATTCTAAGAACCCAAAAAAAATATCCTTTGTTTGCAATTTCATTATTAACAAACAAGTATTTTTACACTCTTACTCAATCCAAAACTGTAGTAAGGACACTCAGTACATCAATTTCAATACTATAGGAACCCTTATTTAGGTAATTAGCACCGTTGAGTATCTTGATTCCAATACTAGGGGAACCATGGCTAGGCATACTCCAAGCATCAATTCCAATTCTAAGAGATTCTTGCTTAAGTATACTCTAGAACCTTGAACCTTTTGCCTTATGAAACTCGTTTCATGTTGTTTTCTATGAAGGATCCAAGAGGTTGGGTGCATCATTTCACAAAGATAGGACTCTTGATTCCAATTGGGTTAAAACTCAATCCCAAAGAGTTATAAATCTTGATTTCAATTGGTTGTGAATGGTAGAAATCTCGATTACATTTGGGTTGGAGCGTGATTCTCAGAAAGTAGGAATTTGAATTCATGTAACAAGCATTAAGGATGATGATTCTAACAATAAGAATCTTCTAGTCGGCCACGATTTTGTACTTCTGATTCTTAAATTGATTCCAAATCTCAAATGTTTCCAACAACTATATTTAGGATAAGACTAACTTATTGGTAAAGGAAAGCAAAGATGATCTTGCTGAAAATATGAGGTTGTTGATACACCACAGTTTCAAGCCCAAGAAAAAAAGGAAAAAATCATGATTCTAGGGTCCCTGGAAATAATGGATATCCCAGGTTTCAACCCTGCTATGACAACATGCTTAGATTGAGACAGTAGTGAGAGAAATATTCAAGTACAAGATGAAGTAAATATAGATGTCTTTATCACTCTATCCAAATGTTGGGGCAATGTGTGTTGGTCATTCTGGGTTTGCACCGTAGTTGACTCTACACCACGGTGGACATAAACTCCCATGTAATTGGGACAAAAGTTAGGGGATCTAGAGGCACGAATGCACTTGCTTTCTTCAAAGTGTTAAACGCCCCTCTCTCGATAAAATTCTCAGGTACAAAACAGGTCCCAGTGAGTACACTCCCAGGATATAACCAAATCAAAAATACAATTCTTGAATCCCTAAGTTGCACACTTATGAGACATGTATAAAACCACAGTCTATAGATACTGATATACCTTCCAATCTGTATAGTATCGTTAAACATTGATTGGAAACAAAATACCTCTCTCACTACAAAAATTATCTTCCAATCAATATAATACCATTATACATTGATTGGAAATAAAATTTATTTTCAACAGATCTATACATCTTTCTCTCATTGTAAAAATCATCCAATCGGCAATAACATCAATAAATATCGATTAGAAACTAAAACACAAAATATTACCTTCTCATGCAATTAAATAAATTGTTAATTGTAATAGCAACTGTTACCTGAAAATTATGTGAGGCCTATGCTATAACACAAAACATCTTCATCTCTATGTACATCTTCTTGTTAACTTAAAGCAAAGAGCTCGTAATAGGGAGAGAGCTAATATAGAGGAGTTTAGCTCCAAAAACGAGACGAAGAGCTCCCCGTTAACTCATTAGAAAACTCGTAAAGGGAGAGAGGCAAAAGAAAGAGAGAGAGTGTATGTGTGTGTGTCTGCGCCCTACATGAGAGAAAAAGAAAAAAAAAAAATTCAAACCCGTTTGTTATCTCTCCAAACAAGTTTCCCCCTTTTAATACCATTAAAATAATATTTTATTCTAAACCACTTTCACGTGTAAGAGAGGGGGGCATAAAGTGGTACTAAAAGGAAGTCCTTTAAAAGGGAAGGCCACATTTAACCAAGATGTGGCACAAAAGTAAAGAACGGATAGAAGGTTATATATAAAATATACAATGCAATGGGACCCACAATAAAGGAACGTGGGAAAAACACCTATTTCAATAGTAGTTAACCTATGAAGAAACAAAGCGAGTTTTGCAAAAAGAAGGGAGAGAAAAATATTGTAGTCCTAAGGACCACAAAATGCCAAGTGAAATGGCAATAGAAAAATAAAAAATATGGTTGTTTTGAAACACAACTAAACAAATAAAGCCAACAATCAGCCACCTGTTTCAAAACAACATACGTCTCTCTATGCATTTCAAGATAGACGACTGCATACGTGAAGGCGTCTTACAGACTTGAATCTCCACATAGTATTATGCAGAACGCTTACCAAGACAATGAGTGGATGCAACCTTAAGCTATGCCCTTTATTGATAAGCCTTTCGCATACCACACATTCTCTTTAAAAAGTTGTGGTTTTCTAAAAGGCTTGCACATTAAAAAGTCATGAGTTATTCCCGGCATTCATAAGCCCTCTAGGGAATGCCAAATTCACATAAGAAGCGGCCTCCACTTCCACTCTCATGTAGGTGACTCCACGGAGGATGCCCTATAATGCAACGCCTCAAGCTAAGCTTGACATCATCTACGAAAATGGAATCATTAAGAGTAAAACTCAACCTCTTCATTCATTGCATTAAAATTGTACCACACAGTAAGAGATGGGGCAAAAATTTATAAATTTCTATAAAATAATATTTTGTGGTACACATCCATCAGATATTACAGAAGTGACTTGTTTTACCTTTAAACTTGGGACTTGGGACCTCCTTGTCCTAGGTAGGGTTCCCATTACCCTATGCCATGATACATTTGGGTTCCGTCCCATCCCTCTAGTTGTCTTCCAGACTTGGCCCCTTGCGAGGTCTGTCATTGGTGGATTTGTAACCTTTTAGTTAGAGCAGACGTAAAGTATTGTTACGACTCCATCGTCAACCAAAGTCTCCAATGATTGTGCCTCAAGCGAGTATATCTGGATATTTTGGAATAAATCTTTTACTTTTCGCTTGATATACAACTTCACAGTCACACTTGATTGACACAGCAGACATGGGCCTCGAACAAGTAGTATGTCTATCAAGAAGTTCTCAGCCACTCAGCCTCCTCACTAGCAGTTCCAAGGCAATTATCTCCAATCCTTTGTGGATCTAGAGATACAGGTCTACCTCTTAGAATCCCAGAAATACACCCCCACCATAAGTGGAGATTCATCTGTTAATAGTCATGGATTCATCAGAATCCTTAATTCAGTATGCATCGTTATACTCTTTGTATATAGCACAGTCACCCACATTATCTAGGTTACAGTCCATAGTTCCTTTGAAATATCTTGGGACTCTATTCCCCACATGACAATGCTCTTAACCTTGGTTACTGGTATATTTATCCAGTTGACCCATATCAAAGGCTAAAAATCAATCTTATAAAATACATGCCTACTGGGGCGTAACTTTTATGCTGAACCAAATATCTTTGGATTTGAGGGACATAATTCAAATTTAAAAAGTAAGGACCTCACTAGACGTAAATTTTAATTCAGTTGTCCCTTTTTCCAATTACATTGGCAGAGATGGGATAGTCCTTTTATGGGACAGTAAGATCCCCCCACCATTTCCATAGGTCATAAAACATGCTTCAATTTTTTAAGACACGTCTGGTGGCACCTGAGTCCACCCACAATAGTGCCCCTTATTAAACTTACCTCGGAGATCACAACAACATATGCTCATCAGTCACATAAGCTTGAGGCCCTTGCTTGTTTTGAAGCTTGTAGAACTCTGTGTGACTAGGTCAATCATAAAATTAGTAAATACAAGGCCAGCTAGTAGACAATATTTGGGCCGTACGTAACAAACCTTCCTACTATCTGAGAAAATTAGAACCTCTGATACCATCTTATAAGATGAGCATATCATCAAACTGATCTGGCCTGACAAAATCTTGGTTCCTATCCTTCAATTAATTCGAAAGGTCGTCACCAGCTTTGATCTTTTAACACTTCGAAATTGCTGGCCATTGGGGGTTCTCACAATGTTTGACTATACACTATGGTGGACATAAACTCCATATAATTGAGACCAAAATTAGGAGATCTGGAGGCACGAGTGAATTCGCTTTCTTCAAAGTGTTAAACAACCCCATCTTAGTAAAATTTCGAGGTGCAAACTGGTCCCAATAAGTACACTCCCAGGATACAGCCAGATCAGAAATATAATTCCTCGAGTCCCTGAGTTGTACACTCATGAGAACTGTACAAAACCACAATCTAACAATACTGATATGCCTTGCGAAACAAAATTTATTTAAGAGACTTCTCTCTCACTACAAAAATGATCTTCCAATCAGTATAATATCGTTAAACATAGATTGAAAATAAAATTTCAACTTCAAAAGATATATCTCTCTCTCATTACAAAAATCATCCAATCGGCAATAACACCAATAAAAATTGATTGGAAACTATATTACCATCTCACGCCATAAAATAAATTGTTAATTGTAAGAGTAACTGTTACCTGAACGGTATGTGCTACAACACAAAACATCTTCATCTTTATGTACAGCTTCCTGTAAACTTGAAGCAAAGAGCTCGAGAGAGCTAATTGAGAGGACTTGGGTGCCGAAAATGAGAGGGAAAGCTCCCTTTTAATTCACCAGGAAACCCATAAAGGGAGAAAGGTAAGAGAAAGAGAGAAAGTCCATCATGAGACAAAAACAAAAAAAAACACCGTTTTCCAAAACCTCTCCTCTATCTCTCCAAACAAACTTCCCTTTTTAATACCATTACCATAATGTTTTATAATACTTTAAAAGGGAGGGCCACACGAACACAAGACATGGCACAAAGCTAAAGAATGGAGAGAAGGTTGTATATAAAATATGCAATTGATGGGTCCCACAAGAAAGGTACATGGGAAAAAGACCTATTTCAATGATAGCTATCCTGTGAAGAAACAAATCGAGTGTGGCAAAAAGAAGGGAGAGAAAAAGATGGTAGTCTCAAGGACCACAAAATGCCAAGTGAAATGGCAACAAAAATCAATAAAATAGCTGTTTTGATTCTTTGGAACACAACTAAACAAATAAAGTTAACAATGTACACTATATATACACATATATCCCTATGGGAGTTGCAATATAGGTTGGTCAACATCCATAGGAGAAACAACCATTATGCATAACTGTTACAGAAGGAAATCACCCAAATATGGTGACTTTTACATCAGAAAAATCACCCAAACATGATAACATATCATACACATTATCACCACATGGAGGTTACCATAATGGGCATGAGGCACATACATACGGGTATGGGGTAAGGGCATTACAATTCTAAAGGAGAATCATGATCATGAAATATATAACATGGAGATACGATGGAGAAACTTCATTCCCTCTTAAGTAATGTCACCTACCATCCCCAAAAAGAATATCGTTCCAAAATTTCCAAATCTAATGTCCATAATGTTATTTCATCACGGCCTTCCCCCATTAATCCGATGTCAATGTCATTCCGCAAAATAATTAAAGAAAATGCAGTTCTTTCTGCATAAAGAGAATTATCAAGTTGACTATGGAAATACCCATGCGATGCAACAACATTGAATCTTTTGAAATAACAGACTTGATTGATGGCCCTAACAAGTGTGCATGCATAACTCGAACAATCCTTTTTGTTTCATCTCTACAATGTAGTTTTGTTTAAATTTAGTTTTCCATGGAAGAAAGTATCCCCCACATCCAATTCTCAAATCTATACTGAACTAGCCAAGGATATCCAGCACATATGATTCCAGCTTTCACCACCTGGCTGTGTACTTGAGTGACAGCCACAAACATTATTCACAAAAGGTCATCTAGTGATTCGTCTCACAAGATAATGATTGTAAAACTTCAATGGAGTTATACATGCCTTGTTCTCTAGTTAGGACGTGTGATGCTCAAAGTATTTCTTTGTAATGGACACCAAGCAATTTCTTGTTAGGGCTAGCAAGGGGGCGGGCCCAGGCCGAGTCACCCATGGCCCTAGCCCTACCCTAATCCCCATAGGGCCAGGCTCCACTCTACACGGACCAAGTCAAAGAGGCCCTGGCCCAAGCCCAAAACTGGCCCTATCAGGGCAAGGCCCAGCCGAGTCTGGGGTCGAGCCGGTCAGGGCTCAAGACCGGTCGACCCGTCCCTTCCCTTTAGCCTAGAGGGACCGGCCATCCAGCTACACTTTGTGGCTCAAGGCCTAGTTTCTTAGGGCCTGGCCAACCAGGCCATTGACACCTCTAGTTGTTTTAAAACTAGAGGAAATGAACGATGAGACATTTGATGTTACAAGTCCAATATTATGCCCAGCAAACTACGATGATCAATCGTATGGCATGCCATATCAAATAGAGGCGGTGCCTAGGTGAATCATAAGCAACAAATATCATTCCTCTTATACTCGACACTAGGCAAACACATCACAATCATGTTTATACCATAGTTGCCAAAATCAGGAGCGTGAACGATACCGGGATGGGGAGCGAGGGATTGTGAAATGCTAGACGATCCATATGGTTAGGAATGCCGTCTGCATAATGCACATGTTAGGGATTGAGATATCCAAATGTTAGGGTTAGAGATTCCAACTTTTTAGGGATCTTGATCCCAACTTTTTGAGGATCTTGCTACCAACCTTAAAAGTGTATGACAATCTAGGATTATGTATTCTCCCTAAAGTAGGGATCTCATTATTGATAGCAAGCAAGCAATGCAACTATATTACAAGTATAATTGTGTTGCTAGCTGGCTCTAAACAAAGAAAATCACCAGTTTGGTTGTTGTCTTGGTCTTTAACATTGGGATCGAGATCCCTAACAACACGAATTAGGATCCCTATTAATGGGGATCAAGATCTCAAAATTTAAAAATCGAGATCCTTGAGAGATCCGTGCCGGGAGCGACTGAATCAAGATCCTAAAAGGGATCGCCGACAAAAGCAAGAGATCCCAGTAACTATGATTCATACAAATCATGCAAATCATCTAGATAGTAAGGGATGATCCAATATAGAATTGTGCATCATCAATCGTAACATTCGTGACTTAGCATGTGTCAACCAAATCAGAAGAACAAAAGAAACATAGTATAATATTCAGAGCTCATTAATCATAATAGGATGGATAGAGTATGTGTTTTATGAGGGGGGTTGCACTATAGAGGTCACAACATCATTGAAGCAGACAACTACAGTGGACATATGAACATCGTTTGGTATGGGGATTATATGGTGTGTGATAATATGATCTCCCTCGGGACAAATGTTTGGGCAGATGCAAGTTGGTGGGTCATTTGCAAGTTGCCCATGGACATATCAAAGTATCCAACTAGAAAGGATGTTGTAGAGGGCATCTTAGGATGGTAGGCATTAGAAATGCACAAAGCATGACCGTAAAATAATAAGACACAAATGCCAACCACATGGGCCTATTCAATGTTCAAAAAGGTGTAGGTGGTTTGGGCTTTGGGCTGCTTAGGCGCCAAGTTATCCTTTGTTTTAAAAGTTGGATTCCCCACACCTCCCCCCATTTTATTATATATATTATATAATAATTATTTTTAGTTTACCAATAAATTAAGAATTATTATCACATGCAAAAAGTATTTTCAATAAATTAATAATTACAAATTAATACTATTTTTTTATTTACCAATAAATCAATAATTAATGTTAAATGCAAAAAGAATTTTCGACAAGTGGCATAAAAAGTCTAATCCTTCCATATATTAATTAAAACTGAATTAAAACTATTTTTTGGTTTACCAATAAATTAATAATTACAAATTAATATTCTTTTTCCTTTGCCAATAAATTAATAATTATTGTTATATGCCAAAAGCATTTTCAAGAAATCAATAATTGCGAATTAATATAATTTTTTTGGATTACCAATAAATTAATAATTAACTATCACATTTTTTTTTTTAATATGAATAATTACTATCACATTCAAAAAGCATTTTCAATAAATTAATAATTAAGAAATAATGTTATTTTTTGATTTACCAATAAATTAATATTTACTATCACATGCAAAAAGACAAGTGGAATAAAAAGTCTAATCATTCCATATATTCATTTGAATTAATACCATTTTTTGGTCTACCAATAAATTAGTAATTACAAATTAATACTATTTTATGATGCAGGTCAAGGTGGCGCCTAGGCCCCCTCCTTTTAGACCGCCTAAGCGGGCACCTACCAAAAGCCGCCTAGGACAGGCTGCCTATTCTACGACTAGGCCTTTTTCAAAAAAGGCCGCATAGGTGGCTAGGCGGCCGAATTTGGGCCGATTAAGTGGCGCATTGGGGACGAGGTTGCAAAAGGCCAAAAGATCCAGCCGCTACCCTCTAAATAAGAAAGAAGTTGCCTAAAATATATCATTATCTTTACGTTTCAGGATGACATGTTTTAGTTAAAAGCACAGAAGTGCCTAATGACTCAAGACTCCCCTAAGTCTATAGACTCACCAAGTCTAAGAAAGCCTCACCTGAATCTTTAAGACATAGATTAAGGAGATAACACTAAACATTATTGATGGCTTAAGAAGGAGATTCCATTATAGAATTTGCTAAGTAATTTAAATGAGATTCATGGTCCGTTGAACATTGACAGGACACCAAAGACCTTCAAGGGAAGCCAAAATGGTAGTTGACTCATGACTAAGATGGTGTAACTCCAAGGAAGAAATGGGCTAACAGGATTTTTATGCCATCCAATAGCTCTTTTTCTACTTTTTTTATGCAATTCTCAAGTTTAAAGAAATAGCAAACAAACTACAAAAGTTGAAAGCTTTATTCCATACAGGAATAGTTTCTTTCCTTGCAGATATTGATTACACTGCTTGAATTTTGTTCTCACCAAATCAAAGGCCCGATTTATATAGCATAAATCCAAATATTGTTAAATATGCATGCATGAATGTGTATAACAATAACATATAACCACAAGCATTCCCTGGTGGACTAATTTTTCTTTGTTTTAAGATAATTTCCTGGGTACCAATCAGTATTATCTCTCGCAAATAAGGGGGAAAATCTTGGCTAACATTTAGGTGTTTCAACCCACATGTACCATTTAATTATCAGTATCTAACTTCCCTTTGCAGAGGCATCCTTTGTAATTACTTTGATCTTAACAAAAAGGCTAAAATGAGTAAGGGACCTTGCCCCACTAACTTACCCAAGGACGAAAGTATATTATTTTGGAATTAGGATAATCTAGTAGGAAATAAGTCACCATATGATATATGATATGTTATTTGTATTCAGACAAGGACAAATAGGAAAGAGTATCAATATCATAAATCGCACAAAAACATGCAGTTCATCGTGTTTAAAAACTCCAAACACCATGCAACTTAAAGTTTCACTTTATTGCTTTTTAAGATATCCCCATTTTCACCATCTTGAGTTTTTAAGAAAGTCATATAAACCACTGGATACAACAACAAATTAAAAAAATAAATAAATATATAAATTGGACATATCCCATGGACCTGCGAGATTGTGAAAAGCAGTGTCCAAGTGAGTAAGTCCAAGGTGTGTTTGTGTCCAACAAGCTTTGGCCACATACACTTTGCCGAGTTAGAATGGTCTATTTACCACAATATATGTTGAGCATGCACATAAGATGAGGTAAATCACCTGTATATATTTTTTCACAATGTAATCCCAAAAGCAAAAGTTCATAATATTTCTTACTCTATACAGGCAATCTCACTATGTTTCATAAACCATAACAGAAGAAGCTGGATACAGAATGAGAATAAATTCTAACAAAAGAATGTTATATCTACAAAGAGAACAGAAGGCGCGATTAAGCAGACTTAACAGAAACTATTCGTTAAACAAATACAGTTCAACCGACAAATTGATAGGCAAAGGATGTTTACTACCATGAGAAATAAGCAACGAGGCTTAGTACTTCCAAATGTGGATCAAAACCAACCAGTCAAATTATAATAGCTGTAAAGTATGTCATACAGTAAGAATCAACCAAAACAAATAGATTTTTCAAACCAAAAGCAAGAGAATATACCTCTAATGCCCATTGGAGGACTTTAAGATAATGTAAATGATACCGATGAGATGGCAGAAGGAACGGGAATCTCCCGCTGTTTTGGTCTTGCTCTATAAGAATTGCTTCGAATTCTTTCCCATTCTTGACAATGAACTCCACAATTTTCTCTATGACATATTTTACAGATGATGGAGGCTCCATGATTAGAGATTCATCCTTGAGAAGACTGGACGACGAAGTTATGGGCTTGTTTGGCACAATGGTGATTGACATTTTAGCATCAAGTTCCTTTCTCTTACTGTACAATTCAGAAGCCGCAACTGCAGCAACAGAAGCGTGACTGCAGGCCAGAGGGACCTTTTCTTTCACTAAAGAGACAGAGGATAAATGGTTGGAACCAGCTTTGTCTAGGATATGCGATGAAGGTTGTGAATGAGTCCTATCGGCCACCTCAACTGAGGGAGCAGATTCTGCATCTCTAGGATCTAAGGCTGCATCGACCGATCCATCTTCATCTTCCCCAGAGCCATAGATGGAACCCAATAATGAGAGCCCCTCTCCCACAACACTGCATGATTGATTCTGCCCCATATCTGACTCCCCGTCATCTTGTTGAGGTATGGGTTTGTCCTTTGTGGGAACCATAAGTTCCGGATGGTCAACTAGATATCTAAAGTATGGATGAAGATTGTGATTGGGCATCAAGAAACCGAAGGTTGGATTGTTGCCCTGCTTCACCCTCAAGATAATCTCAGACTGCCCTCCACGTTCAGAGACAAAGAGAGCAGTCCTAGCAATAATCTGGTGAATCTTCTCTGTCGATGGCTGCAACAAAAAACCAAAAGAAACATCCCTCTCAGCCATAATGAATTTTAAGTGGTATATATCAGATAGTTCACTAATCATTTACAAACTTTTTTCTCTAATTAAAAATAGATGAATATAGCTCATGCTATTCACATAATCATTCCATTTCGGAAAACTGTCAAACCCCATGAAAACAGACATGATCACCCATTCCACAGGAAAACTGTGGGCACCTCACATTTCTTCCTTCTGTAAAACAGTATGTACTAGATATCTAGGCCCACCTGCAAATTCCTCTAGTCATGATTCACCAAAAAGAAACAAGGCAACCATGAGACCGACTACTCGATCCCTGCTCCGAGTATCTGAAACTTAGACAAGGTAAGCCTTAGAATAAAAATGCACCACGACTATCACAAGTAGAGGGGAACAGGTATATGATGCTATAGTCACAACCAACAAATAACCATACACTTCCAATGCAAGAACAGCAATTGGTAAAGTCAGATGAATGCTCAAGTGTACTTACGAGGTGGTTCACTAATGTTTCAGGCATTGGAAAAGGTGGACAGAAATTAGACTTTCCGAATCGCTCCTCAGAGTTCCTAGGGTCGCTGGAGGCCTCAGTATTCCCATATGAAAATGGAACAGCCTGATAAGACCCACTCGCCATTTCAGCTCCTCTACCCCCTCCTGCATGAAAGGAAGAGTACAACTAAAGTGTTAATTTTTAGTTACCTCCAATGAAGCATAGAAGTTACAGTACATGGAATCACAACTGCAGAGGAGAAGTGGTCTAATGTGCAAAAGAATAAACATTGGGATTACAGGTTAAAGCTTCTTACTTGTTGGCACCACAGATGTGAATGAAGTAAATAGACATCCTCCCTGCAAACTTTAAAATCCATTGAAAAAGCAAATAAGAAACTAATTACTTTTCACTAAGTCTAATTGCCCGGTACTATATCTACTGTAACCACTTGGCCCAGAATCATAAACTGTTTCCACTAAGGATAAGTCTGGAAGAAGAACTTCCAAATTCTCAATTAGTCGTATACCCCGACGTCAAAGGAATAAGGATACAAGGTTGAAAAGAAAGACAAATATGGAAACAGTAATAAGAATGGTGAAAACTGCTAACTAGATCAAGTTTCTGCCTAATTCTTGCTGTTAAGCAACACGAGAAACTAAAGGATGCCACACAGAAAAACCTCATCTTTAATAAAGAGTAACAGGCATTAGGTCAAAGTCACATAGATATGTAATATCTAGTCACTATGTGAAAGAATAGAAACAATTTTTGTACCCAAGAAAATAGTGACCAAAGCGATGGCACAGGACTAAGAAGTGATAGCATGGAATCTCCATAGTAGGGCAAAGGAAGAAAGTTTTTAGATTAAACTATTCAATAACCATCAAGAAAAAATGTTCAAGAGGGAAAAAGAAAAAATCAAAATTTTCTCACATCCAGTTGAAAGTATATTATTAGGATAATTTTATGCATGTCTCTCACACCAGTTGAAAGTACATTATTAGCATAATTTTATCCAAAACAAAATTCTCTCAGCATGATCCATTGAACAAGAGGCAGTTAACTATGAAACAAGAAAAAATAACCAAGTCACTCAATTATTATTAGCGTGTATTATCAAATATATATTTAGCATAACCCGTAGATAAAACACAGCTAAAACCAATGAAAAAAACAAAACCCATATTGAAAAGAACCAACACGTACTTAGAACTGTCATAAGTCCCAACAATGAAAATGACCCTAAAAAAAAAGTTAAAAGTAAAATAAGTAAAAATGAAAAAAAGTACGAATATAGGAATTGATTGCAAAAGGGCAAAAAAATCAACCCTAAAAACCCAACCCATAATGAAAATAAAGATAAATAGAGAGGAGGAAATAGAGATAAGAGTATAAAAAATTTAAAAATAAAACCAAAATTCAAAAAAAAAAAAATTGCAAAATGATAAAGATAAACAATTACTAAGATAGTAAACAATCGACAGATATGAGGGACAATTAGCAGAAAAACAGAGAGAGAGCAGATATAGATAGACAGATAGAGAAAGAGAGGGAGGGGTTGGTGATCACATGAGCTAACCTTCAGGGTCATCGGATTTTCTCAAATCGCGGAACCGCTCGAAGTCGAGATCTGATTCGGAAACAGCATCAGGAGATTTACTGGATGGTAGCTTCTGCTTCTTCCTCAGAGAAGAGAGATCAGAGAGGAGGTGGCGGACGTCATAGCGGTCGATAGAGAGGTGTGAGTCACCATTCCATGGCACAAGAGCGTCAGATGAATCCACAAATTGGGAGGTCGAATCATCGTCGAAGAGGAAAGCGTGGCGGCCAGCCACCTCCAAATCCACTGATTCGCAGAAATCTGAACCCATGAGGTCCGGCGAGATGCCCCGCCACTTCTCTCCATCTCTGCTCGGAAAAGCCATGATTTTAGTTCTCAGCGACCTGCTGTGGATGAGATCAGATTAGATGAGACGCGAGGACGGGCCTCCTTCCTCTTTTTATTTTAACTGGTGTTGGCAAAATCGAATCGGAACAAATTGGGCTTGGAGGGGTTAGAACCCGAACCTGACTAACCGATTTGACAGATATTATTAAAAAAAACAAAAAGAGGTTAAAAATCTTAAAAAAAAATTTAAAACAATTGTAGTAGTGGCACCTTTTCAAGTTCGCCCTGCTAAAAATGGGTTATTGGATAGATTAACCAAGATTTCTCTAGTATATTTTAATATTAATGACCCAATTCTTATGGGCAAGTGTGAGGGATGATTTGAAATTAAGATCACTTTTATAAAACTCTTTCTCTCTTTTTTAGAAGTACTCTCCCAAAAATTCATATTACTAGATAGATTTGAAACCAATCGAGATAACTTACAATGATAAAAGATCTTTATAAGAGACATTTAGAAGAAGAGCATAAGCTTGCAAGTTAGAGAAACTGTGTGAAAACTGCAAAGCATGGTTCTAGGGCAAAATTAGAGATCTAAATGTCAGGTTTTGGGTATCTTTAAAAATTTTGGGAAGAAGATTAGAACAATCGGGGTCCAAGTATGTTAATTGTTTGCTTCAACAGTCAACCTACATATTTTTTTGCTATAAAATATATTTTTGCCCAATTTTCATAACATTTTAAAAACTTTGATAGAAAAATGAATATATATATATATATATATATATATATATATATATATATATATATATATATATATATATATATATATATATATATATATATATATATATATATATATATATATATATATATATATATATATATATATATATATATA
>NW_006499364.1:4446260-4496896 GCF_000471905.2 Amborella trichopoda | reverse complement strand
TTATATAAAAAAATTAAAATTCAAACACGAAATGAGATCGTGACTGTCAAACCGTCCCAAATTCAATTTAAGCCGTTGGGCTCATATGTTCATATGAACTAGTGGGCTAACCCCAGCATTTTATATATATATATATATATAGATGAGCCCAACGACCTAGATTAAATATAGGCCGATCTGATCTGACGGTCACGATCTCATTTCGTATTTTAATTTTAATTTTTTTCTACAAATCCAAATAATTTGAAATTTTACATGTGTATTATTCAAAAATAGAAAAATCCAATAAAAATATCAAAAATAATAATTTGCAAGAAATAAATTGCCCAAAATACCCCTGAAACGTTACAGATATTTTGATCAATTTATTTTTTGTGAATTATTTTTAAAATATTTTTATTAGGTGCGCCTTGATGAGAAGAATACACGCTTAAAATTTCAAATTATTTAAATTAGTAGAAAAAAATTAAAATTAAAATATGAAACGAGGTCGTGACTATCAGATCGACCCAGATTCAATCTTGACTGTTGGGCTCATATGTTCACATGAGCTAATGGGTTAATCTCAGCATTTTCCTATATATATATATATATATATAGGAAAAGAGAGAAGAACCAAGCACATACAAGAGAATGGTGTAATGTTTCATTGAACATAAGGCAACCAAAATTTTTGCAAGCACCTAAAAAAACAAAATATCTCATTTCCAATTTCCAATATTACAAATATAACTATATCGTACATTTAAAATAACATAATTAAAAAAAGGAAAAATATCTCCATACCTCACAATAAACCCAAGGTTTTAAAAGATATCTTGGGGCATAAAAAATTATAGAGTTTATTTCTTCTAACCCCTTGAGCTAATTTAAAACTATTTTTTTTGGATTAAATAAATCTAAAAAGACAGGTCCTTTTTAAAAACCATCCTTCGAAACTTCTAGAGAGAGAAGGGCTTCATAGAGGTGAGAGGTGACCGAGAGGAGAGAGGGTGTTGAAAGAAACACATTAGGAGAGAGAGTGTGAGGGACACAGGAAGAGAAAGAAATATAGAAGTTTGGGGTATATAAGTGAAGAAAGAAGGGATTGGGTATAGAAAGAGCATATCTTTCTCACATTTGTTTAAGTTAAAAAATAGGTTTAAAGGGGTCAGGAGGTTAAATATATCTTTTGAAATCTTGGGTTTATCAATAAAACCTAAAAATATGAGATACAGAGATATTTTCCCTTAAAAAAAATCAAGAACGATATTATCATGTACCAATCAAAAAGAAAATTTGATTTCTTCAAAAAAATAATTTTATCAAAAGGAATAATTTTATTAAGCAAAATAGAAAACCACTTCTCATATTCATCAAAAAACATAATTTTATTTAAAAAATTATATTTTATTAGAAAAATAATTTCATTTAAAAAAATAGAAAAACAATTCCCATATTCATAAAAAATAATAATTTTATTAAGTAAAATACATTTTTTTTGAGAAAATTTGATTTCTCAAAACCCCTAAAATCGAGCAACATTGTGAACAAGAAACGACCCTCAATGTATGGATAATTGAACAAATCAACATACATGCATTGGCTTCGATCATCTTTCAAACACACCAAATCTCATCAAAATATTTTTTGTATTTTTAATTTAACTGAAAAAATGGCGAAAATGTCAGATCTATGAAAATTTTCATGATATCCTGCAACAAAAAAATTCATATAAATTTTTTTTTTTTCAATCATAAATACACATACCTATTTCATTTGAGAGATTAAGCTTGATGATCAAAATCCACAACCAAATTTGATAAAAAAACGACCAATAAATTGATAAAAAATTTGTGTTTTTGCATCGAAAACAGATTCTTTGAGCAGCTGCCAGTGTTTGCAAAACCGGCCGATCTAACTGCTAATCGGCCAGTTAGATTGAAATTGCCCAGTGACCGGTTCCGGTTTTGTCCGATTTTAACGATCACCTATTATTTTAAACTCTAAATAAAATAATACTTCAAATTCATATCAAATGTATTAAGTTGGTTTATTGGTTAGCTTCAACGATTGGTTTTTACCTGAATCAGGTTTGAATTCCCCCCCCCCCCCATCGCCAGCGTTTCATACATTTGTTGCGCTTCATTCAATACATCGCCAGCTTCATACATTCATTGCGCCTTCATTCAGAAATTAATTCCGCGCTTCATACATACATCCATTTCTGCCATTTACTACTTAGCCGCCGGCGTTGTCATTTGCTACTATTATGTCATATTGGCTACTATTATGTCATTTGCTACTTAGTCTACTTAGTTGTTTTCTTTTAGGAATTGGTTGTTTAAAAAAACATACGCCATTTACTACTTTACTAGCAATTTTACTAGTTAGTAGTTAGTAGTTACTACTTTTAAAAACTAAGGGCTTATTTCATATATAAGATAATTTTCTTTAAAAAAAAGATCATTTTCTTTAAAAAAAAATGATCATTTTCTTTAAAAAAAATGATCATTTTCTTAAAAAAACAGAGTTCATTAAGTCGATTTTTTTAATACTATTTTAATATTCTTTACATTATGGTAAAGATTAAAAATATTTTGGTCATTGATACTCACTTTTATATTTTCCTATCTGTTTAGAACATTTTAAAAATACCCCTAAGCACAAATCAACTCGTTAAAATCCATTTTTTCATTAATTTTCAACTTCATTTGAGTGTGTTTTGTTTTAATCACAATATTTATGCTTTTCATATTTTAGTAAATTTTTTTATTTTTTTAACATTTTTTTAATCGTTCTGGACTTGCCCGGTTAGAGCGGTGGAATCGGCCTATTTACCAGTTAGCTAGTTAAATTGCTTCCAAGTCCATGTCCGGTTAACCACTCCGATTGGATTTTGCGAACACTGGCAACAACCTTTTGGGCCAAATCAACGCATAATCTTTGGTTTTTTGAACAAATTGAAACATGAATATGATAATTTGATTATCTATCAAAACCCTCAAAGTTCTTCAAGAACCACTAGGTATTAAAGAGATTATTGAAAGAATGACGGAAATTTTCAAAAACCTAAAAAATCTGCCAGTTCAATCGAAGAAACTCTTTTTTTTCATGTTTCAATCTAAATTTCTCATTTTATATATTCTAGATAGTGATTTACAACAATAAATCATAGAAAAAACACAAAAAATGGCACAAAACGAATCAAAAAAAGGTGAAATTTTGGATTCAAGTATGCCTGCTAAATATAACTGCCCCTATTTTAAAATAACGGCCGTAACGGGTACATTATTGTTATTTAATAGAAAATGTCTATTATATCGTCTAATCGGTCCGGTTAGCAAAAAAACTGGTCGATTTGACAAAAATTGAGTCGATTAGGCCCCTAACTGGCCAGTTTTGGGCCGGACATTTTACGGGGGTGTACCCTAGGCTATTAGACACCCTAAACCAGCCCTGACTGAACTCGAAACCTAGCAGTTCCGATCTAACTGGCCGGTTCCAGTTTTAACAGCCGGTTTTTCTAACACTGATTTTCACTTATGTCAGCATGTATACACCTAAGTTTATGGTAAAAGCTAGAACAGACCCAGGGAAGCTCAAGGTAACTGGAGCATAGTTAGCAAGTTGGGAATAATAATTTATTTGCAAGCCAAAACATCGGTAATGAATCGGTTTTGTTTCAAAAAATTGGTGGAAACAATCGGATTAATAGATCACCAAAAAAATGAGGTAAGTTATGAAGTCGTGAATAATTTGGATTTGTCTCAAAAAAAGGAAGTGAAAAAATTGGATATGTAAAGATGACATAATATAGGATTATGATGTGTCGTTATTGTATAGATACATTAAAGCTATTGAATAATACTTTTATGATCTTACCTAGTGTCGTTAGAGTGATAATTGAAACTTTCAATCAATCCAACAACAATGCTTACTCTGTTGTCACAACACGAAACATATCACATATTTATTTGGAGCATAAAATAAAATAGAAATAATACTTAACACAAGAACTACATTAGTAGAAAACAAGAACTACAAATTAAGATATAGCATTATTGTTTGAAAAAAAAACCATAAAAAAGACCCTCAATATAGGATTGCAATTAATTAAAATATGTAAAATAGTAGTCCATCTAAAAGGCTATGTTGTATACTTAATAAAATAAAAAAAATAAAAAAATAAAGTAATCAAACTTCTCTATATATAAAGAAAACAACAAAATGTTTAACCAAATTCGAATCTCACATTGAATTCCTAGCTGCTTAAATCTTTAGTATACAAAATGCTCTTTACAAAATCTCACACAAAATGCTCTTTACAAGGATGCATTAGGTATAAAGGAAAAAAAAAAAGATTTTTCATTGGGTTTGTGGCCTATTAGTTTGAGATATGCGATTGTTCCGATATCTTATTTTTTGGGGAATATATTGTTTGTAATTTTTTGTAAACTTTTTTTGAGGGAAATTATTGGTGAAACATTTTATGGAATTTTACTTTAAATCAAGAGTGTTAATTTACTTCTATTATTAATTTGCTTATCTTTAAATAAAAATTCAATAATATTAAGTTAATGAATAAATAAAGTTATAGGTAAGAAGTTTGTTTGTAAAGTTTTTTTGAAAAAGATAAAATACGGGTTTACATCGGTTCCATGAAAAAAGCGCGATTTTTGGAAGATCTTTTGAAAAACTCAGAGTTCTAAACGGATTTCAAAAAATCGGAGATTTTTTGAAAAAATCCTGTTTTAAACGGAAACTTGCTAACTATGAAATGGAGTTGTTGGACTGCCACAGGAGACTATTATACACTTGCTCCCTTGCATCAGTTACTAATAAAAAAATTTCTTATAACGAAAATTACATGCCAAAATAATTTATTTTTAACACAAGGAGGTCACAATCACTCATGTTTTGAATAGGAAAAAAAATAAAATAAAAAACCTTAATGTTGTCACACCCCAAGCCATCCAATTCGACATTTAATAGCTAGTAGCAATTGTGTTTCCTGTAATAAAGATACATGGTCTCATAGCATACAATCTTTTTTTTTTAATGAAAACTGGGTCTACTCAATAATTACCTATAACTTTTATAAGAGAAATATGAAATATTTAGTTTTAAAATACTTAGATATGCTAGTCTAAAAACTCTACTAGAAAGGGAAATTATGGTGTTGAAAATCTATAGATGACAAGAAAAAATGTTTTCATCTAAAAGTAGTGCAAATTTTTGTGGATATATAATTAGATGAAAATGGATTATCCAAATAATATATTACAAGATGCCTTTTTTTACGACTTAAATTTATTTTGTTCAGATCAATAAATATCAACCAATTCTAAAGCCTTTTTGGATGATATTCGAGCCACATTGTAACCATCAATTTTGAAGTTTTCTAGTTATGCCACACCAAGATTATTTGGGCCTCGATTTTAAAAATTATGGCCACCAGTCTTTAACCTTTTCCCATGTATATGGATATGATATATATTACGTTTCATATATATATGGACATGATTTATATTTTGTTAGAGTGCAATTTACTCAAGGTAAACTATCCATATACTCATCAAATCCAAGGAGTATTTTTAGGACTCTAAATTCAGGATGTATCCTCTTAATGGAAAGTTTTCTATGCTTCCCCTTCAACATAGAAAAATTATCCTCCCCCTCATTTTTAATGGTTGATTTAAAATGGGTGGCTGAGATTTGTTGACTCAAAATATCACTAAATACATGTCACGGCTCAACCAGTAACCCCTTAAAATAATCGGTAAAAGAGAGAGAGAGAGAGCGAAAGAGAGAGAGAGCGAAAGAGAGAGAGAGAGAGAGCCCTTAACTCTACAAAGTAATCGATGAAAGAGGGAGAAAGAGAGAGAAAAAAGCACAGGAGAAGAAAGGGAAGCCATTGTCCTCTGCAGTCTCAAAATGTATGCTCTCTCTCTCTCTCTCACTCTCTCACAATAAAATCATCATCACTACCCTATCTTCCTAGTCACCCTAGGAAATGGATCCACTTCTCTATGTCTCTCTCTCTCTCTCCATCCACCCACTTAAAACAATTAGAAATAGAATTATGTTTCTCTCTTCAAACCCAAATCTTCCTTAAAGAATGATGGGCCTTCATATATACAAAGAATTGGGGAAAAAGAGAGGCCTTGCATATATACGAAGAATTGGGGAAAGAGAGAGGCCTTGCATAGATACAGAGGCAGAGAGATATTAAGCGAGGTTCGATTTAAGATAAACATTGTTTTTACTTATGTAGTCTAGAGAGAGAGTTGTTTTGTTATCAATTTATGATTCAATTTTTAGTTAGTATTTTTTATTTATTGTTCTTCTAAATGTAGATTTGTTTTGAAATTCTTGCTTATACATAAATTTTGTGCCTATGTGACATAGAAATGAATTTGTGTTAGTTACTTATGTTTAGGTATTATTGATTAAAAGTTGTGAACATCACTAGAGAAGGTGGAGGGTGCTCAAGTGGTAACATTGTTGCTAATATGGAGCCTATTGAGGCTCACATACCTATTAAGGCACTCGCATCTGATTCATCAGATGGACCACGATGAGTTCCATAAAGACAATTTTATGGATGCGAGTTATTATAATGTCATTGCATCTTGGAATGGTGAGGACAATGAGGTCCCACTGTTTTGTGATCAATAAGACAATAGTGAGCATTAAAAGGACCTATTAATAGGAATGAACTTTTAATTTGAGGACGTTGTGTATCTATTTTATAATGCATATGCTCAGCTAAAAGGCTTTAGCATTCGTCTTGAGAGGCCAAAGAAGGACAATGACAATAATTTGAGGATGCGAGATTATGTTTGCTCAAAAGAAGGCAAACATGATCCCAAGTATGAAGGAAAAATTCATCATTGACTAATAACAAGGGAAGGATGTAAAACAATGTTAATGGTACGTATGATGAAAGAGAGAAAGTGGGTTGTAACCAAATTTGTTGAAAAGAACTCCCGCAAGTTTACATCGCCATCAAATATACATCATTTGATATCACAACAACGAATCCCAGCAACTACCATGAACTTGATTAAAACGATGTCTTCAGCAAGGTTGGGTGTGCATAAAATTGTGTAAATTTTAATAAAACATGTGAATGGGGCAAATACTCTAGGTTTTACTCATGTAGATATCGAAAACCTTATCCATAGCACCCGTAGGAAGACGAGTGTTAAATGGAGAGATGGGGAGGTTCTTTTGGCCTACTTTTGTGAGTGTGTTGAGGCGAATCCATGATTTTTTTATAAAATACAACTTGATTAAGTAGGTGTAGTTTGTAATGCGCTATGGATTGACTAGCCTTGGATATTATATGAGCACTTCGACGATGCAATTATTTTTGATGTACCATATAAGACAAATGCATACCACATGCTTTTTGCCTTATTATTGGAGCAAACCATCATGAAAACAATATAGTCTTTGGTTGTGCACTAATTAAGCATGAGACAATTAAGTCTTTTAGTTGGCTATTTGAGCATTGGCTAAAAGATATGCTGGGTCGAGAACCGGATTGCATCATTGCTGATAAAGACACAGCCATGGCTGCTGCAATTAAAGAAGTTCTTCCAAATACATGTCATCAATTATGCAAATGGCACATTTCACGAAAGTTTCAAGAAAAATTGGGCTAGGTTGGCTGAAAGCACCCAGGGTTCTTACATGAGCTGCATAGAATCACTATTAATTATTATGAGACAATTAATGATTTTGAGGATTGTTAGTCCAGAATACTCCAAAAATATGAGCTCAGGGGGAATGAATGGTTTGACACAATATATGGATGTCGTTCTCAGTGGGTTGATGTGTATATGAATGATACATTTCTTGTTGTTGCATGATTTAGTCAAAGGAGCAAATCTATGAATAATTTTATTAAACAATATGTAATTTCACACACCAATTTCTCAGGATTTACAAAGTAGCATCATAAAGCAATTGATCATCTATATGAAAAAGAAAATATGATGGACTCCAAGAACATTGAAGGTATTTCAATGATGAGAACAACATTCCCCTATGAAAAACAAGCTGCTAAGTTATATACCCATAGTGTATTTAGGAAGTTTGTTGAGGAAATTCCAAAGATGCCTCTCATAGTTGTAGAATCTATAGAAGTTAAAGGACAAATGACCACATATAGGGTGTATAAATATGATGCCAATCGACCACAATATAAAGTGGTATTCAATGCATTAGAAATCACGACAACTTGTACATGTTGCTTGTATGAACATGATGGTATTCTTTGTACACATGTCTTAAAGGTTTTCTATTATAATAATGTGATGCTCATCCCATGAGCACTACATCATGAGAAGATGGACTAAGGAAGGGAACAAAGGGATGGTATCAGATGGCAATGGTGTTGAAATTAAGGCCAATTATAAGGAGTCCCAAACTACTCGTTACGATCCTTTAAAGTTGTATCTAAGGGATCAGATAGTCAAAGACTCTGAGAATTTAAAAAAAATATTCTTATGAAGTGTAATGAAAAAGTAGAAAGGAAGAGATCGAAGTATGAAGAAGAGGCAACATGTTCTAATCAAGGTAGCAATATAAAGGATATCATTCTTAGTCATAGTTACATACCATGGACTGACCCAAACATCTTTATACTTGAACAATAATACACTCGAACAACAGGGCGGCCTGACACTATAAGAAAGAAAGCACCATGGGAGGTGAAGACATACATGAGGAAGTGTTCTGTTTTCCAAAATGTTGGGCAGACGTACTTGTCCAACTTTTACAACTCAAGGGTAAATTTATAATTATGTCTATAATTGCCCATCTCGAATGTTATACTTAAAATTGTCTTGTGAATTTTAAATAATGCATCAACTAATCACTATATTACAACTTATGCAGGTTTGACATAGAAATTCCTACAATTGAGCCTGAAGCTGAGCGAAACAATATGTAGATGGAGCCTGAAGCCAGTTCATCTCTTTCCCTCAACATAGTTCACACACAGCGTTGGTCATTGTTGTGTAGCACCGTCTGAAGGAGCACATGGTGAGCCGGCAGTGCTAAAGCAGTGGGTTGAGCTCTTGTTTTGGTTCCAAGATTGGTGACACGCACCGCGATGCATTGCCGACCACAGACTATCTCTCTTTCTTATCACGGGTCGCAGATGGCGCTGCTCATCACCATCTACAGGTGTGTCTTCGACGTCCTATGCAAGTGTAGACGAAGATGCCTATCGTCGCCTGCGGGGGTCTCACTCGCACTTCATGTATATCGCAGATGGTGATGCCTATCGCCACTTGTGGGGGTCTCACCCGCGCTTCGCGTTTATTATGGATGGCAATGCCTATCGCCGCCTCGGGGGTCTCGCTCGTGCTTCACACCTATTGCAGACGGTGATGCCTACCACCGTCCACTAGGTCTCACTCGTGCTTCACGCCTATAGCAGACGGTGATGCCTATCGCCTCCCGCGGTCGTCTTACTCGTGCTTCGCTCCTAGCGCAGGTGGCGATACCTATAGCCGCCAACGAAGGGTCATGTCGATACTTACCACCATCTACAGGCCTCTCTTTTGCTCTCTGTGCCTATTGCAGACGGCGATACCTATTGCTGCCCGTGAAGGGTCATTGGTGCCTTCTCGTGTCGCAGACAGCGATACCTATCACCGCCCACGAAGAGTTGCTACTGCCTTCCTGTGTCACGGATGGCAATGGCCAATGCCGTCTGTAGTTCACTGCTCACCCTTCCGCTGTGAGTAGCAGTGTCTAACACCATTTAGGGGCCACGACACTGTTACTCCACGGCTGTGGATGGCGATGCCTAACATCGTCAGTACCTTCTTACTCCTTCATCTTGTGTCTTCTCTCCGCTCTCTTTTCTTCTCTTTTCTTCCATTCTCATTTGACTAAAGGATAGACTCAGTCTAGCACTGTCATAGCAGTCTGGCCGTCAAGCAGTATCGCCGTCGTGTTGGTCCAGATTTCCATGCCCGTCTTGGTACCACACCAGATTAGGACGGTCATATCGGCCTTGATTTCGAGTAGTATTGCCATTACGTTGGTTTGAGTTACCGTTCCCTTCTTGCTACCACTCCGAGTCAGTCATTGTACTGATCCAAATATCATGCTAGTCTCGTCCCCTTGTCAAGTCCTCTTATATGTTCTCCTCTTATTTAAACCCTCTTCCTCACCACCCTAACTTTTCAGCTTCGCTGCCATATGAATGCGCAGATCCATAGATGTTCGCCCCAAGACAGGGGTGGGTCCCTCGGCCCACTTGTCTTACAAATTAACCATGTTAGTATTGTGCAGAAAACAAGGAGATTACAGGCCAGGGGAGGCAACTCCGAACCAGTTGCAGTAGCTGGGGGGCATTCCATCGTGATCTACGAGGGTGCCCGCGCGAGTTAGCTCGAGTAAGTCACGGACCCAAGTGAGGTTGGTCCCCACCTCACGAATAAAATTCCTCTCTCATCAGTTGGGCACCTGCCCTTACTTTGTGAACAAGGTTCCTGAGAGAGCGATCTCAGGTCCCGGTCTTCTGAACCCGAGCCACGTGTCACCCGATCATCTAGATCTGGGGGGCAAGTTCAAGTCATCCGACCAGTTTGGTGACTTCACTAGGTACTTACTACCCCCTTGTCGATTCGCTCTTGCATGATCGACATCACCTTTTACTTTTTGCATTGCAATCCATGACATTTGGTTTGTTCAAACCGTTCATCTGAGTTAGGGATTTTCTCATCGTCGCACTCGTGACCGTCCCGGGGAAGCGAGTTACTCAAGCCTCGTTCCCTACACTTCTCT
This sequence comes from Amborella trichopoda, assembly GCF_000471905.2. The sequence continues at coordinate 4,486,102 of NW_006499364.1, read as the reverse complement.
TGAGTTAGGACTCCCAGTCTGGCTCCCAGGCTCTTTCTTGAATTGGTGCCAACAGGGACTTGAAGGTCCCTACCTCCCCACTTTCTAGTCCTGGTGGACCCTCAATCAAGGCCCTTCGCATTGGTAGCATGTTTGCTTTCACCCACAGCACGCACCCTGCTTCTGGCAAGTCCCTTGCCAGTCACATTACTAAGGTACGTCAAAAGGCTGCCTTGTTCGCTTTTGTGAAAGGAAAGAAGGTTGCCATCTCTCCGGAGAGTCGCCGCAAGGCCACCTGCCATACTCCTTCACCACCCTAAGCCTCTATGCCCAGAAGCTCGACACACCGGGTTGGAGATCCTAAGGCTTCCACCTCTCGCACACACCTAAAGGCTTTTGGTCCGTCCACTCGAGCCACACCTCGAGGAAACTTTCATGCTACCTTGAGCTCGTATCCAAGGCTGGGCCTTCTTAGGCAGAACCTGCACGCGCCATGCATCTGCATCGCACAACTCGGGGCAGCACCAGTTTTGTGCCAGCTCGAGCACATGGGGGTCGACCACTTTGTCCTCCCTCTCAACACACACGGCTTCACCCTATGAGAGATAAGCTCCTACCCAGTCCCTCACAGACACAAGCTCGTAGGTCTTGGCCTCCTAAGATCGAACCAGCTGACTAAGCTCGGGTCGACCCCGAAGTCACCCGGAGGGCTGCCTCCAAAGGTGCACACGCGCCAGCTTCACAGGTTCCTCCCCGATCTCGACTCAGGCAGAGCCACGAGCTATTTCCTTCTTCTGTCACCCTTCCTTCATCGGGCAAACACCTCGAGACCTGATACTCAAAGTTTTCCCCTAAGAGTACCATCTTGAGTTAGCCACCTTAGGTCAGTCATGCACCCGGACCTCACAAGGAAACTTGAGGCAAAGGCCTGATGATAGATAGAAGCCTACAGCCTCCAAGGCAGCAGCCCAGGTTGCCCTCTATCCTTGGACCTCACTCTCTGCTCCAGCTGATGGACACAACCCTCACATGCTCAAGAAAGATGGGGCAGTCCAAGTCTCAAGCTCAATTCTGGAGTGAAGTCTATTGCAGTCTCAAGATCAAGCAAAAGAGAGGCCTTCAGCTCTTGACTAGAGAGGCCCCTAAGGCAGTTGAGGTTATCACTATCAATCCCTGCCTCACAATCCCTTCTTCCCTCTTCAGATTCTAAAACTTGAGCAAGAAGTCCAAGAATACTACTCGGTGGCTACCGTCACAGGAAAAGACCGAGTTGCCAAGAAGTCATGGTCCCCAGACCGTCAAGAACCGATCCTCACATGGTCAACGAGCCGAGTGATGCCCAAGAAAAGCGGATGAACATGTTCAAGGTGATGATGCAGTCTATTCTTGAAAAGATGGATCGCTTAGAAGCCTCCAGGCTCCCTGCTTCTTCTGCTCACCATGAGGCCAAATCCCCATCTGGTGAGGACACAACTCCCAGGCAAACTCCCCCACCAGCCTCCCAAGATAGCTCTGCTCCCCCTATGGTTTCACAAGCCGATATAGATGCCATGGTGACCCGCAGTCTCAAGAGTAAGATCCCGAGCATGCAAGGGGTGTCGCTTTACCAAAATTCGTACCCCTCGTATATCGACCAGGTGTCGTTTCCCCCAGACTATAAAAAAGGGAAGCTCCCTTGTTCAACTATACTACATCCCCGCACCAGTATATCGTTCACTTCCAAGTGGCTTGTCGAGAGACGACAACTGACGGGTGACTCCGCCTTCGTCAGTTTGTTGAGACTCTCAAAGGGCCAGCCTTAGGGTGGTGTGCTCGACTATCTCTAAGTTCGGTACACACATGGCAGGAAATGGACCAATTGTTTTACCAGCACTTTTATGAAGTCCAGAGAAATGTGGAAACCATCGAGCTCCTTACTCTGACTCAAGAGCCTGGTGAGCCAGTCGATAAGTTCATTGCCCGATGGAGAGAGTTGGCAACCTATCATGTCACTCTCATGACTGAAAGAGATGCAATTCAGACCTGCATATGAACTATGCTGCCCGAGATCGCCCTGCATGTTGAGGCCTCCAATCCAGCCTCCATGTCAGAGTTCATATCTAAAGCGTTTCATATAGAAGGTATGTCCAAGCACCATGGTGGATCTCATTAGCAGCCCTTTAGCTCGGGAGACAACCGGGGCAATGGAAATTCTCGCTCCAACAATCTGGGCAACCAACAAAAAGGGGTGATTATTGCAGCTGTCACAATGACTGACACTAAGAAAGCCACCCCTCAAACCTTGGACCTCTCCAAAGGGGTAGTCACAACCAAGGCACATACATCACCTCAGGCTGGAGGCAAGTAGCAGCAGTCCTATAACAAGGTCCTGCCCCCTAAAAATATAAATCGAAGTGACTACTGGATCCACCACCAAAACAAGATGTACCCCTTCAAGAAGGAGTGGGTTACAACGCTACTTCAGTTACTACTAGAGCAGAACATGATACAACTGCCAGAGGTCAAATCCCTAGAGTAGGCTGGATAGGAGACATATGAGAGATACCGTGCCTATCACAGGAGAGTAGGCCACCCTCTCAAGAGTGTTATATGCTCAAAGACGTTATCGAAGCCATTATTAACAAGGGCCGTATAAATCTTGAAGAGCTAAAGAAAGCATTCAGGGTAACTGAGGCTTCCCACGTAGTAACAATCCAAGAGGATGACAAGACACCTACCGTCCTCCTTACCGTATTCTCTGTAATGCTCGAAGAAGGTCTCATCATGCAGAAGCCGACAAGGCACCCCAAGTTCCTGCCTTCAGGAACTGAGAACCTCTGGTGTCCGTATCAAATATGACCCGAGCGAATGCACTGTCTTCCACATGCTCTTTGCAAAGAAGATGCAGCAGCACCAAGAAGTACATGGTAACCCAGAAGGACACCCTCAAGTCCCTGCTCCACAAGTGCAAGAAGACCTCCCGACACAAGCTCAGGGCAGTGCTAAGCTAGACCCTCTGCAGGCCCTCTTCGAGGTGATGCTCCAACAGGGTCTCGTCACTCCCAAGTCCGTTAGGAAACTTAGGCGTCTTGCCTAGGCTTCGAAAAATCTCTGGTACCCATATCACCAAGTTTGAGCCCATGAGCTGAGGGAATGCTCTGGGTTCAAAGTAGTAGTCGTGGAGAAGGTACAAAAAGGCCACATTGTTTGCGCCGTTCTCCCAGAACGCTTCCAAGTTATTACTCCCGTCCAAATGGAAATCCTGCTACAAGTCCCCTACGAGGATACCCTTTAGAGCCCTCGACTTCTCGGCCTTGGGAAGTCTACCATGGATGTAGTAGGCTCGAATCCCGGAAGCATGAGGCAGTCCACCAAGTTAGGGATACTCATCAGCCCAATAGGATGGACAAAACACCTCCCAAGGGATCGAGAAGGAGACGAGCACCTAGGTCAACTCGCTGAAGGAGTCATATTGCTCAGCTACTAGTTGAGGAGCCTCAAGCCTCTTCCTCCACTTTTAATTCGCTAGTACAAAATAACGAGCTAGAAGCAACTCCTGAGGAGGAGAAAGCCCTAGAGGTAGATCTTCCAGCACCGAGGGCCCTTGTAAGGACCAGAAATTTTCCCAGTCATGAGACTCACATGGCAATAGAATCAATAGAGGGGCAGTGTCGTGTATGTAGAGGAGGATGCATGTGTCCGACGCTAAGAAAGGAGCTATCGCCATGCGAGAATGGGACTATCGCCCCATGAAAGTGGAGCTATCACCGCGCTAGGGTGGGACTATCACCACATGAGAGTGGAGCTATCACTGCGATTGTATCCCCGACTGGAGCATCTCCACGAGCGGGTTTCCGTTTGGCACTTCGTCGCGATCGTATCGTCGGCTGGAGCATTGCCACGAGCGTGTTGCCATTTGGCGCATCGCCACGAGCGTATCGCCTGCTGGAGTGTCGCAGCGAGCGTATTGACGTTGGGAGCAATGTCGTGCGTAGCAAGTCAGCACCGTGCCAAAATTTGTCAACACCATGCCACTCGAGTGACGCCAGGCACAACCCTTTTCCACCAACCACCCGCGACATCAGCCACAGTGAATCCCACCAACCCACGTGCCTATAAATCGCACCCCTCCTCACCCTCAACACTAATTTTCCCTCTCTTTCCCTCAAACTTCCTCTTTCAGAGAGTCTTGTGCTGTTGTCGTTGAGTAGTTGCCGGCCAGAGCAAGGGTGACCTGCATGTGAGAATCTAAGAGTAAAGCTACCGTGGGGGAGTAAGGGGTAACTTGTGAAAGGGAGTTAAGAGTGTCGTGGCCATTAGGTAAGTGGATTTAGTGATAGACCTTGAGATTTTTCATGAAATCATTGCTATGCCTTCAGATCTCCATGATGTAAGGTGAAATGAAATGTAGGAAAATTGTAGGTTAAAATGCAAGGACGTAGAGATGCATGGAAAATGAAAAGAAATGAGGAATTATCCTTTGCTAATGAACTTGAAAGAATTATGAAAGAAATCTTCTTGTCAAACTCGCTAATTTGACTTATAAATGGTGTGTATTATGATAATAACATGTAAATACTTGTGGGAAAAGAAATTTCCAGCAGCGGTGACTTACTTTGGGCCATGCCTTTGCCCTAGAAAAAGGCTTCCAAATGCCTTAAAATTTCATCGTTGGAAAGGTCTATGAATGGGACCTAATGTGCATGTTTTGAGATTTCTGAAACTCCTTATAAGTTTTGAGTTATGCCTCAAGATGCATTATCACGTCACTGTTTACTGTTTTTCACCAACTATCACTTGTATGGGGCCAAGCCTTAGATCTAGCAAATGAGGCATGATTTTCTTGATAAGTGACGCATGTAATTTTCTCATTTAGCTATTAATTGAAACATCAAATTTTTCTTGATAAGTGAAAAGTGCAAATGATATATGATAATTGCTATGCTTGTGCCATAAGATTATGTGAATGATGCTTCGTCACATTGTGCTATGTGAAAAAGTGATTTGGTAATATCAATGTGATAACTTCATGATGAAAGTTTCATGATAAGTACCAAATTGCCGAAAATGATAACCATGTATAAATACCCCATGCTAGCCTATGTGACGGGTGCCTTGTGCTAAATGTCATCTTGCTATAATGAGAATGAAGTTTATTTGTTATAAAGCACTGAATTGGCATGAATGAATTGAATGCTCGAGTAAGAGATGGGGCCTTAATGGTGACCACTACGAAATGGGATACCCATCAGTAGTGAGCACTGCTTTATTATACCATTGTGAGAATGGCCATCGTCTATGGATGCTGGCCACTACACGACAAGTCACCCATCGATTGTGGAGACTGATGCATTGAGACAGCAATGCCGACATGTTCCCTAACCTGCACAATGATAGGAACTGGTTAGGGGGTCGCTCCCTGTAATTCAAGAGATGAGATATGTGATTGATTTATGCCTTGCAAGGTAAGGGACTATCGAACCCTAATGCGCCCTAGGGACCATGTGCGTGAGTTGAGGGTATTACAAAGTCGATCACCCCACTTGTCATTACCCTCCTTGCTGTGGGATGATAGAAGTCCTAAGCAACAGGATTGGCTTGGCCTGATGGATAGGGCTTCTACTAGAAGGAGTAGGTAGATTAGGGAGCGAGTATGTAATGAATGAATTGTGTATGCGATTTCCTATAACTGTAATGACTGCATGACAACTGCCATTTGGATATCATGTTTATAATTGATGCATAGATATGTTGATTACTGCATAGGACCACTATTCTGCAACTTGCTATATTTAAATAAATTTTCTAGATTCGCTACCAATGCATAACACTAGATCTGCTTACTGAGCGTCAAAGCTCATCCCACTTTTTTTCCTCCTTGTACACTGAGAGTGGCAGGATCAGAGTTGGGAGTGCGGGTTGCAGATAAGGATCCAGAAGGCCATTCTAAGGAGGAGTTTTAGATCTTGTAGGTAGCTAGGTTCACGACCCAGATACTATTTGCTTTAAACTTTGTAACCTTGGGCCCTGGAGCCCTGAACTCTATTGTACTAATTTTGGGTTGTAATTTAATGAAACCTCTTTTCTTATGAATGAATTTGCTAAGATTTAGCTTTTTAGGCTTGAAAGCATCTACTTTCCTTGGTTTGTTTGATTGCTGAGATTAAGGCATTGAGTCTGCTCCTACACGAGTAACAAACGCTACATTGGGATCACGAACCTGCGCCCGGCTGCCCTCCAGCATCAGAGGTGAGGCAGTCGGGGGCAAGGTCATGACAATTGTGGTATCAGAGCAGCTAAGATAGGGTATTTGGCCTAGGGAGTTTAGGAGGGGAGTCTTTGGAATTGCTTTGGGGTAGACAAGTGACTAGGTGCTCTTGTGGTTAGGTTGAAGATGCCGAAAGCTCGTACCCACAATACTAGTTCCAACAACGAGAACACCAAGGTGCTCAGTGAATTCTATAGGACTTTGGGGGCTATGACCCAAATTATGAAAGAGTCAATGCCAGCTCAGTTTACCCCTACCCCGGAACAAAATGACAGTAGCCTTTTAGAGAGGTTAAGAAGGCTGGTGCCCGTGCCCCCAACCTTTTTTGGGCAAGGAGGGGTAGAGAAGGCTGAGAGATGGAAGTGACTGATAGAAAAGATCCTAGAGGTGCTGCACTACTCGAGAGAGCAAAAGGTTAGATTAGGAACCTTCATGTTGGAAGGAGAAGCCGAACACTGGTGGGACTTGGTGAGGCAGTCCTGAGGGGAGTCGAGGACTGAGACCACATGGGAAAACTTCATAACAGCCTTCGATGAGAAGTATTTTCCAGACTCTGTCAAGGAGAGAAAAGAAGTAGAGTTTATTGAACTCCAACAAGGGGGTATGGCAATGGAGCAGTACGTTGCCAGATTTGCAGAGCTCTCTAGGTACGCACCCCACATTATTAACATCAAGGTGTGGAAGGCGGCTAAATTTGAGAGGGACCTTCGGCCGGATATTAGAGGAAGAGTGATGTCGGTCAACTTGAAGTCATATGCCCCATTGGTGGACTTCACCTTACGGATTGAGAGGGACTGCAAGGACCACAACTCGAGGAAGGAAGGAAAGATGAAGGAAGTGCCATCGGGATGGTTTGGAAAGAAGCCTCAACAATTCTCAAGAAGGGATATTAGAGGAAAGCGATACCAGCTTAATCAGAGGACCTAGAAGAATCACTAGGGCAACATGGAAAACGATCGATGCCCGGTATGCTCTCATTGTGGAAAAGATAGCGGCACTGCTGTCGAATGCTATAGGGAGCGGAACATGTGCTTAAATAGTGGCAAGCCAAGTCACTGGGTTAATGAATGCCCTATGATAAAGATCGAGGACCGGCCGAAGACACAAGGACGAGTGTTTGCTCTCACAAAACAAGAAGCCAAGGCGTCCATCTCGGTGATCAGAGGTACGCTCTCTATCTGTGGTGTTAGAGCCAAAGCCTTAATTGATCCTTGTTCCTCTCATTCATTTGTTGCACCCCATTTTGCTTGCCATTTAACTGTTACACCAACATGTCTCAATTATACTCTGACAGTAAGCACACTTGTGGGGGATTCCCTGGAAACTGATAGGGTATTTAGACAGTGTGGGATTAATATTGATGGGTGCGACCTACCTGTAGATTTGATCCTCTTAGATATTCAGGACTTTGATGTTATTCTAGGCATGGATTGGTTGTACACTTATCATGCCACCGTCAATTGTCATGAAAAGATGGTAACCTTTAAATGTCTTGATCAAGTAGTACTGCACTTTGAAGGCACCAGGGATATTTCCCCTCTGCACCTTATTTTCGCCCTCTTGGCCTCTCACCTTCTGACTAAGAAATGTGAAGGGTATTTAGCTTATGTAGTACAGAATAGGGATGTTCAGGCCCAACTGGAGGAAATACCGGTTGTTAGCGAGTACCCTGAGGTATTCCCAGAAGAGTTACCCTCCCTGCCTCCAACAAGGGAAATTGAATTTTAGATAGATGTAGTCTTAGGAACTGTTCTCATCTATAAAGCTCCGTATAGAATGGCCCCAACCGAATTGAAGGAGTTAAAAGAGAAGTTGCAGAAATTATTGAATAAGGGGTTCATCTGACCTAGTGTGTCACCCTGGGGTGCACCTATCCTATTTGTGAAGAATAAAGATGGATCCCAGAGGCTATGTATTGATTATAGGTAGTTGAACCAAGTGACAGTGAATAATAAGCCCTCTGCCTAGAATTGATGACCTCTTTGATTAGCTCCAGGGGCCCAGGTGTTTTCAAAGATAGACCTCCGATCGGGGTATCACCAATTGCGAATTAAGGAGGAAGATGTCTCGAAGACTGCTTTTATAACTTGATACGTCCACTACGAGTTTTTTGTAATGCCGTTCGGGTTAACCAATGCCCCTGTGATGTTCATGGATTTGATGAATAGAGTATTCCAACCTTTCCTGGATGATTTTGTAGTAGTTTTTATTGATGATGTTTTGGTGTATTTGAAGAGTTGGGAACTGTATGAGCAGCATTTGAGAACTATCTTGCAAACTCTGAGGTCAGAAAGATTATATGTCAAACTAAGCAAGAGCGAATTTTGGCTCCCCAGTGTAGCCTTCCTTGGTCACATAATTTCTAAGGATGGGATCACGACCGATCCCTCTAAGAATGAACCAGTTCTTAAGTGGGATAAACCAACAAATGTAACTGAAGTTTGCAGCTTTCTGGTGTTAGCAGGATACTACCGATGCTTTGTGGAGGGCTTCTCGAAAATAGCACTTCCCCTTACTCGGCTACCCCAGAAGAAAACGAAATTTTTGTGGTCAGATGAATGTGAGAGAAGTTTTTAGGAACTTAAGAGAAGATTAACCACAGCCTCAATACTAGCCTTGCTCGAAGGGAATGAAGACCTTGTGGTTTAAATCGATGCATGCCATAAAGGACTCAGGGGTGTACTCATACCGATGCATACAGATGCATGCGCCTCCAAACAATTGAAACCGTATGAGCAGAACTATCTAGCGCAAGACTTAGAGATTGCGGTCGTAGTGTTTGCATTAAAGATATGGAGGCACTATCTCTATGGGGCCCGATTTAAAGTATTTAAAGATCATAAGAGCCTCAAGTATCTATTTTCCCAAAAGGAGATGAATATGAGGCAAAGGAGATGGATGGACTTATTGAATGATTACGACTGTACAATTGATTACCATCCAGGCAAAACTAACGCAGTAGCCGATGCCCTAAGTTAGAAAACTGTGATCTCAGTAGTACACCTGATGATTCGAGAGATGAGATTGCTAGAAGACATAATAGAGTGGCACCCAACTCTACCCCTCGATGATGGGGTCAGTGTACTCTTGTGTGTGAGGGTAGAACCCCAGCTCTTTCAACAAATTCGACTAGTGCAAAAAGAATATCCTCAGCTCATGAAAATTTGTGAAGACATAAAAATGGAGGAAGAAGAGGATTTCACCTTGAGTAGTGATGAGATGTTGAGGTTCAAGGGCCGAGTGTGTGTCCCTAATAATGATAGTGTAAAAAGGGCTGTTCTGGAAGTAGCACACCACTCATGCTACATGGTACACCCTGAGAGTACGAAGATGTTCCAGGATCTGAAAAAGGTCTTCTAGTGGAACAACATGATGAGAGATGTGGCTTAGTTTGTTGCTAAATGCTTGACGTACCAGCAAGTGAAGGCAGAACATCAAAAACCCGCAGGACTATTGCAACCCTTCCCCATACCAGAGTGAAAATGGGAACACGTCACAATGGATTTTGTTTCTGGATTGCCCAAGTCAAGTGCTGGACTTGATAGTTTCTGGGGTCCTTGTGGACCGATTAACTAAGGGCGCTCATTTCTTACAAGTCCGCACGACTTATAACCTGGATGAGCTGGCCCAGTTGTACATCAGAGAAATTGTAAGATTACATGGAGTACCCATCAGCATCGTGTCTAACAGAGACACTAGGTTTACCTCTAGATTTTGGGCCAGCCTACAATCAGCTTTGGGGACCAAACTTACCTTCAACACCGCCTTTCACCCCCAGACAGATGGCCAATCAGAAAGGACCATTCAGACACTAGAAGATATGCTAAGGGTATGTGTCAATGATTTTAAGGGAAGCTGGGAGGACCATCTGCCCCTGATAGAGTTTGCCTACAACAATAGCTTTTAAGCCAGCATTCTGATGACACCATATGAGGCCTTATATGAGAGGATGTGTCTCCCATCTGCTAAGATGAGGTGGATGAGAGAAAATTACTGAGGCCCGAAATAGTCCAGATAACTTCTGAGAAGATTGCCTTAATTAGAGAGCGGCTCAAGACAGCCCAAAGTCGACAAACGAGTTATGTCGATAAATGCAGGAGGGACCACAAATTTGAAATAGGTGATCGGGTCTTCCTGAAGATATCACCGACTAAGGGTATTACAAGATTTGACAAGAAGGGAAAGTTGAGCCCTCAGTATATTGATCCTTTCGAGATTTTGGAAAGAGTTGGGAACATGGTGTACAGACGTGCCCTGCCACCTACACTGGCCAATATTCACCATGTCTTTCATGTATCATTGCTGAGGAAATATCAACCTGACCCATCCCATGAATACAAACCAATCTCAATTAGGGAGGATTTGACCTATATTGAATGACCAATTGGGATATTAGATTAGAGAATACATGTGTTACACAACAAAGAAATTCCCCAGGTCCGGGTGCAATGGCAACACCACACAAGGGAAGAATCAACGTGGGAATAGGAAGATGAAATTAAGGACAAATACCCCCACCTCTTTGATCAATGATTCATAGGAGAAAATCCTTTTTTTCGAGTCATGAGACATGCACAGCAATAAAATTAGTAGAGGGGCAACGCCGTATATGTAGAAGAAGATGCAAGTGCCCGACGCTAAGAAAGGAGCTATAACCACGCGAGAATGGGACTATCGCCACGCGAGAGTGGAGCTATCACCGAGTGAAAGTGGGACTATCATCATGCGAGAGTGGAGGTATCGCTGTGAGCGTATCGTCGGCTGGAGCATTACCACGAGTGTGTTGCCGTTTGGCGCATCACCACGAGCATATCACTGACTGGAGCATCGCCACGAGCGTGTTGTCGTTTGGTGCATCACTGCGTGCATATCATCAGGTGGAGCATCGCCACGAGCGTATTGACATCGCGTGCAATGTCGTCCGTAGCAGGTCAGCGCCATGCCGAATTTGTCAACGCCACGTCGCTCGAGTGACGCCAGCCACAGACCTTTTCCGCCAACCACCCGTGGCATCACCCACAGTGAATCCCACCAACCCATGCGCCTATAAATTGCACCCTTCCTCATCCTCAGTACTGTTTTTCCCTCTCTTTCCCTCAAACTTCCTCTTTCAGAGAGTCTGGTGCTGTTGTCGTGGAGTAGTTGCCGGTCAGAGCAAGGGTGACCTGCATGTGAGAATCCAAGAGTAAAGCTGCCGTGGGGGAGTAAGGGGCGACCTGTGCAAGGGAGTTAGGAGCGCCGTGGCCATTAGGTAAGTGGATTTAGTGATAGGCCTTGAGATTTTTCATGAAATTATTGCTATGCCTTGAAATCTCCATGGTGTAAGGTGATATGAAAAATAGGAAAATGGTAGGTTAAAATGCAAGGACATAGAGATGCATGGAAAATGAAAAGAAATGAGCAATTATCCTTTGCTAATGAACTTGGAAGAATTATAAAGGAAATATTCTTGCCAAACTTTCTAATTTGACTTATAAATGGTGTGTATTATGATAATAGCATGTAAATACTTGTGGGGAAAGAAATTTCCAGCAGCTGCGACTCACTTTGGGCCACGCCTTCGCCCTAGCAAAAAGCTTCCAAATGCCCTAAAATTTCATCATTGGAAAGGTCTGTGAATGAGCTATAATGTGCATGTTTTGAGATTTCCGAAACCCCTTATAATTTTTGAGTTATGCCTCAAGATGCATTATCACGTCACTGTTTACTATTTTCTAGCAACTATCACTTGTAAGGACCCAAGCCTTTGATATAGCAAATGAGGCCCGATTTTCTTAATAAGTGAAGCATATAATTTTATCATTTAGCTATTAATTGAAACATCGAATTTTTCCTGATAAGTGAAAAGTGTGAATGATATATGATAATTGCTATGCTTGTGCCATAAGATTATGTGAATGATGCTATGTGAAAACGTGATATGGCAATATCAATGTGATAACTTCATGATGAAAGTTTCACGATAAGTACCAAATTGCCAAAAATGATAACCATGTATAAATACCCCATGCAAGCCTAAGTGATGGGTGCCTTGTGCTAAATGTCATCTTGCTATAATGATAATGAAGTTTATTTATTATAAAGCATTGAATTGGCACGAATGAATTGAATGCTCAAGCAAGAGATGTGGCCTTAATGGTGACCACTACGAATTAGGATACCCATCGGTCGTGAACACTGCTCTGTTATACCATTGTGAGAATGGCCATCATTTATGGATACCGGCCACTACGCGATGGGTCACCCATCGGTAGTAGAGACTGATGCACTGAGACGGTAATGCCGACATGTCCCCTAACCTGCACAATGACAGGAACTGGTTAAGGGGTCGCTCCCTGTAATTCATGAGATGAGATATGTGATTGATTTATGCCTTGCAAGGTAAGGGCTTGTCGAACCCCAATGAGCGCTGGGGACCGTGTTCATGAGTTGAGGGTATTACGAAGTGGATCACCCCACTTGTTATTACCCTCCCTCCTGTGGGATGGTAGAAGTCCTAAGCAACGGGATTGGCTTGGCCTGATGGATAGGGCTTCTACTAGAAGGAGTAGGTGGATTAGGGAGTGAGTATGTAATGAATGAATTGTGTACGTGATTTCCTATAACTGTAATGGCTGCTTGATGACTGCTATATGGATATCATGTTTATACTTGATGCATCGATATGTTGATTACTACATAGGATCACTACTCTGTAACTTGCTATATTTAAATAAGTTATTTAGACTTGCTACCAATGCATAATAACACTAGATCTGCTTACTGAGCTTCAAAGCTCATCCCACTATTTTTCCTCCTTGTAGACTAAGGGCGGCATGATTAGAGTTGGGAGTGCGGGTTGCAGATAAGGATCCAGATGGCCATTCTATGGAGGAGTTTTAGATCTTGTACGTAGCTGGGCTCACGGCCCTGATTGTACTATTACCTTGTAACCTTGGGCCCTGGAGCCCTGAACTCTATTCTACTACTTTTGGGTTATAATGTAATGAAACCTCTTTTCTTATGAATGAATTTGCTAAGCTTTAGATTTTTTGGCTTGAAAGCATATACTTTTCTTGGTTTGCTTGATTGCCGAGATTAAGGCGTTGAGTCTGCTCCTACACGAGTAACAAATGCTAAATTGGGATCATGAACCCATGCCCAGTCGCCCTCCAGCATCAAAGGTGAGGCAGGGGCAGGGTCGTGACAGTCACCTCCACGTCGGACCAACAAAAAGTCTTACATACCAACCACCAAGGAAGGTACTCCAAATCCCATCCTCGAACAAGGAGATCACTAGCAGTCAAAAGAAGGTCTTACGCTTCTCAGATGCTCTCGGAGAAGGGCATGCTGACAAGGGTTAGCCCTTTGGCTCTCAGGAACAAGACCCATTAACAGAGCTGAGAAGTGAGTGTTGAAAGACATTTTTCAATACCATAGGTCCTCTATGCGGAATAAAGAGAGAAGCCGGTCAATAAAGTCTAACGAATAGTGAAAATCTTGACAGTCTCAAATTGACGTGCTGGTCTTGAGCAGCATGCTCGTCTTGCTACCACTCCGAGTCGATCACTGATCCAGCTATCATGCTAGTCTCAGCCACTTATCAAGTTCCCTTTTCTACCTTTATTCGAACCTTCCACTTCATCACCCTCACTTATGAATGTGCATTGCCCTAAGACAAGGGTAGGCCCACTTGTCTTGCAAGGTAACCATGATAATGTTGTGAAGAAAAAAAGGAGATTGCAGGTCAAGGGAGGCGATTCCAAACCAACTGAAGTAGCTGGGGGCTTTCTGTCGTGATCTAAAAGGGTGCATGTACCAGCCAGCCCGAGTAAGTTACAGACCCAGCTGAGGTTGGTCCCCACCTCACGTTAAAATTCCTCTCTCACTAGTTGGACACCTGCCCTTGTTCTGTGAACGAGGTTCCTGAGAGAGCGATCTTAGAGGGAGGCAGGGACTGAGGTCACCTGAGAAAACTTATTGGCAGCCTTCGACGAGAAGTACTTCCCCAACTCAATAAAGGACAAGAAAGAAGTAGAATTTATTGAACTCCAACAAAGGAGTATGACTGTTGAATAATACGCTGCCCGATTTGCTGAACCCTCTAGGTATGTGCCCCACATCATAAATACCGAGGCATGAAAGGCGGCTAAATTTGAAAGGGGGTTGCAACCAGATATTAGGAGTAGAGTGATGTCGGCCGATATATAGTCGTACACCCCGATGGTTGATCATGCCCTAAAGATGGAAAAAGATTGCGAGGCTCGCAGGTTTTGGAGGGAAGGAAAAATGAAAGCAGTGCCACAGGGAAAGTTTGGGAAGAAACCCCAATAGTTTCGGAGAAGAAACGCCAGAGGGAAGCCATACCCACTTAACACGAGGATCCCGAAGAGTCTTCTAGGCAATATGGACACTGACCAATGCCCGATTTGTACTTATTATGGGAGAAGCAACCACACTGCTGCAGAATGCTACTGAAAGAAGAATGTATGTCTAAAATGCGGTAAGCCTGGCCACTGGGCGAGGGATTGCCCTATGATGAAGGCTGAGGATCGCCCGAAGACCCAAGGACGAAGGTTCGCACTCACTGAACAAAAGGCCAAGGCATTCACCTCAGTAATCAGAGGTATGCTCTCAATTTGTGATGTTAATGCTAAAGTTTTAATTGACCCTAGATCCTCTCACTCATTTGTTGCACCCCACTTTGCCCATTACCTAAATATTGCACCTACATGTCTTAATTATACTTTGGTAGTATGCACACCCATGGGAGGTTCTCTAGAAACTGATAGAATATATAGCCAGTGTAAACTTATGATTGATGGTTGCGACCTACTTGTGGATTTAATCCACCTATATATTCAAGACTTTGATGTGATTCTCGACATGGATTGGTTGTTTACACACCATGCCACAGTCAACTGCCATGAAAAGACGGTAACCTTTAAATGTCCCGATCGAGCAGAAATTTACTTCAGGGGCATTAGGAACAATTTACCCCTTCACCTCATCTCTGTCCTCCAGGCCTCTCGCCTTCTGGCTAAGAAGTGTGTAGGGTATCTGGCTTATGTAGTGGAAAATTGGGGTGTGCAGTCCCAGTTAGAAGAGATACATGTGGTGAAGGAGTACCCTGAGGTATTCCCTAGAGAACTGACATCCCTACCCCCGATGAGGGAAATTGAATTTGAGATAGATGTAACCCCAGGCACTGTGCCCACCTCTAAAGCCCCATATTAAATGGCCCTGACAAAGTTGAAAGAGTTAAAAGAGTAGTAGCAAGAATTGTTAAATAAGGGGTTCATCCGACCCAGCGTATCATCTTGGGGTGCACTGGTCCTATTCGTGAAGAGGAAGGATGGGTCCCTGAGGTTATGTATTGACTATGGGCAGCTAAACAAAGCAATGGTGAAGAATAAGTATCCTTTGCCTAGAATCGATGACCTCTTCAATCAACTCCATGGAACCTAGATGTTTTGTAAGATCGATCTTCGATCAGGGTATCACCAACTAAGGGTGAAGGACGGAGACACCCCGAAGACGACCTTTAGAACTCGATACGGTCATTACGAGTTTCTTGTGATGCCGTTCGGATTAACCAATGCCCCTGCTGCATTCATAGATTTGATGAATAGGGTGTTCCGACCTTTTCTAGATGATTTTGTGGTGGTCTTTATTGATGATATCCTGGTATACTCGAAAATCAAGGAGCAACATAAGCAGCATCTTAGATCTATTTTGCAAACCTTAAAGTCAGAAAGATTGTATGCCAAATTAAGTAAGAGTGAGTTTTGGCTACCCAACGTGACCTTCCTGGGTCACAATGTTTCTAAGGATGGGATCATGGTCGACCCTTCCAAAGTTGAAGCCATGCTTAAATGGGTGAAATCAGAAAATGTGACCGAAGTTCGTAGTTTCCTGGGGTTAGCCGGATACTATCAGTGCTTTGTAGAGGGATTCTAAAAATAGCGCTCCCCTTGACTCAGCTGACCCAAAAGGGCGTGAAGTTTGTGTGGATTGTGAGAGAAGTTTTCAAGAACTCAAGAAGAGACTGACCACCACCTTGATCCTAGCATTGCCTGAGGGAAATGAAGATTTTGTGATTTATATTGATGCATCCCATAAAGGGCTCGGGGGTGTACTAATGCAGAGAGGTAAGGTTATTGCCTATGCCTCCAGGCAACTAAAGCCGTACGAGCAGAACTATCCTACTCATGATTTGGAGCTCGCGAAAATAGTTTTTGCACTAAAAGTATGGAGGAACTACCTCCATGGGGCCCACTTTGAGGTATTCACGGGCCACAAGAGCCTCAAGTAACTGTTTTCCTAGAAATAATTGAACAGGAGGCAAAGGAGATAGATGGACTTACTGAATGACTATGACTGCACAATCGAATACCATCCAGGTAAAACTAATATAGTAGCCAACGCCTTAAGTTGGAAAACTGTGGTCACCACGACACAATTGATGGTGCAAGAAATGAAGTTGTTGGAGGATGTAGTGGAATGGCACCCATCTCAACCTCTCGGTGAAGAGAGGGAAGTACTGTCATGTCTAAGGGTGGAGCTCCAACTCTTCTGACAAGTCCGAGCGTATCAGAAAGAAGATTCCCACCTGATGAAAATCCTCGAAGAACTGAATACAGAAGGGAAAGAGGATTTTTTTGTAGGCAGTAATGGGTTGTTAAGGTTTAAGGGCCGAATATGTGTTCCCAATAATGAAAGTGTAAAAAGGGCCATTCTGAAGGAAGCACACCACTCTCGCTACATGATACATACTAGGGGTAGAAAGACGTACCAGGATTTGAAGAGAGACTTCTGGTGGAATAGTATGAAGCGAGACGTGGCGCAATTCGTGGCCAAATGTCTAACGTGGCAACAAGTGAAGGCCGAACATCAGAAACCTGCTGGATTATTACAGCCCCTGCCCATACCAGAGTGGAAATGGGAATACATCACAATAGATTTTGTCTCTGCATTACCAAGATCTAATGCAGGGCATGATAGTATCTGGGTCGTGGTGGACCGACTAACTAAGGCTGCTCACTTCTTACAAGTTCGCACGACCTATACATTGGACAAGTTGGCCCAGCTATACATCAGTGAAATTGTGAAACTTCATGGGATTCCTATCAGCATTGTATTAGACAAAGACTCGAGGTTCACTTCTAAGTTTTGGGTAAGTCTACAATCAGCCTTAAGGACTGAGCTTACTTTTAGCACCGCCTTTCACCCCTAAATAGACGGTTAGTCAGAGAGGACCATCCAAACTTCAGAAGACATGTTGAGAGCGTGTGTAACTGATTTTAGAGGAAGCTGGGAAGACCATCTACCCTTGATAGAGTTTTCTTACAACAATAGCTTTCAAGCCAGCATCCAGATGACACCTTATAAGGCCTTGTATGGAAGAAAATTTTGATAGCCCATCTGTTGGGATGAGGTGGGTGAAAGAAGATTATTTGGGCCTGAAATGGTTCAAATGACTTATGAGAAGATTGACTTAATCAGAGAGTAGACAACCCAAAGTCGGTAAAAGAGTTATTCCGATAATCGACAGAGAGACCTCAAGTTTGAAGTAGGGGATCGGGTCTTCTTGAAAATATCACCAACCAAGGGTCTCATGAGAATTGGTTAGAAGGGGAAATTAAGCCCATAATTCATTGGGCCTTTTGAGATTCTCGAAAGGATTGGAAGCGTGACATACTGACTTGCGCTGCCACCTGATTTGGCCAATCTCTATAATGTCTTCCATGTATCCCTGCTAAGGAGATATCAACTTGACATGTCCCATATCTTGGAGTATGAACCAATCCCATTCAGGGAAGACCTAACCTATGTTGAACGACCAATCAGGATATTGGATCGGAGAGTGCAAGTATTACGCAATAAAGAAATTCCCCTAGTCTAGGTATAATGGTAATATCACTCAAGGGAAGAATCAACATGGGAACAGGAGGATGAAATTTGAGAGAAATACCCCCACCTCTTTGATTAATGATTTTGGGGACAAAATTCTTTTAATAGGGGAATGATGTAAGGGCCACAATTCGATTGAACCAGACCACTCACGACAGTGGAGAGAGAGAGAAGGAAGTTGAGAAATACAGAGGCGCACGCTCGGCGCTAAGGGCGAGGGTTAACGCCGTCTGAGTGATTTGGCCTAGTGTTGCTCTTGTAGCATAATAGCCAATGTCGCATGTAAGGGCGAATAAATGGTAACGCCATGTGCAAAAGGCATAAGAAGCAACACTGAGCGTAAGAGGAGTATCGCCGCACGGGAAAGGCGAAAGAAACATTACCGCGCGTGAGGGAGACTAACACCATGCGATAAACGAAGTATCGCCGACTAGGGCATCGTCGCGAGCGTTATTGCTGCCTGGTCTAACGCCGTGGGCAGTTGGTCAGGTGTGCAGCTGTCAATAGTGTTAGCGTCGCACCATATCTGTCAGCATTGTATTGAGTGTGTCAACGCTGCACCGTGCATGTGACGCCAGCCACAGAGCTCTACCCAACTACCCGCAATGTCAGCCACAGTTGGCCTCACCTACCCACGCGCTTATAAACCATGCCCCTCCTTGCCCCCCGCACCATTTTCCCCTCTCCTTCCCTCAAAACCTCTCATTCTCCAAAGCCTTGTACTGCTGTCGTTATGATGCCACTGACTAGAGCAAGGGGCAACTTGCGCGTGAAGATCTAAGAGTGACGCTACCGTGAGGAGCAAGGAGCGACCTGCACGA
Organism: Amborella trichopoda; assembly: GCF_000471905.2. The sequence continues at coordinate 4,467,163 of NW_006499364.1, read as the reverse complement.
GGAAGTCTAGTAGCGCTTTGATAAGTGGATCTAGTGTTGTGCCACCCTTAAAGATTTTATGGAGCAATGGATAGGAAAATGGTAGGTTAAGATGCTTGAACATAGAACGCTTAAAAAATGAAACTGAGCATTCATCCTTTGCCGATGAGTTTGGAGAATCATAAAAGTAATCTCGATGCCAAACTTGCTAACTTGACTTATAAAATGGTGTACATAATGGTAGAAGCATGTTAATGCCATGGAAAAGGGAATTTTCCAGCAATAGTGAGGGCTCTTGCTTGGAACTCTTTGCTGGCCAAAACAGCGCCCACACGGGCCCAATCTGGTCTTAGATGAGAGAGATACGTACCCACTTCAAGTTTATTTTGTATGCCATATTGAACTATTGTATAAATTGAAAGATGTGAATTAAGATGTTGAAACATGTCACTATTTATAGCTGCTGTAAATCTCGGCAACGATGATTCCTTTTTGTGCATCGCCACATGCGTTTGAGCATCGCCGCGTGCATTTGAGCATCATTGCATGTGTCCGAGCATCGTCGTGTGCGTTTGAGCATTGCCATGTGCGTTTGAGCATCACCTTGTGTGTCTAAGTATCACCGTATTTGTAAACTGCATGTGGGAAACGCCATGCATGTAACGTCGTGCATGTAATGCCGTGCAGGTAGCATTGTGCGTGTAGCACCACGCATGTAGTGCCGTGCGCGAAGCGCCGTGTGTGTCAATGCCGTCTAATAGCCGTGTGACAGCCTTCATGTGATAGATACTAAATGTCTTACTATTTTATGAACGGTATTATATGACTATGCGTTATGTGAAATCTGATAAGGGCCATATTGACGTGATTATGACAAGTGCCAAATGCCGTTGATTACATTCATGTATAAATGCTATGCTACGATTCATGTAATGGATGCTTGGCATTAATTTTCATACTGTTATGATGAGAATGTGATTAACTTGTTATAAGGCATTGAATTGGCATGAATGAATTGAATGTTTGAGCATGGAAAAAAAGGCCTTAACGATGACCATTACCCAATGGGACATCTATTGGTAGTAGGTATTGTACTATACATTTATATGGATATTGACCACTACGCGATGGGACACTCACCGGTAGTGGATGTTGTTATGATATGGTGATGAATGGCCACCGCTTATATGGAGATTGGCCACTACACGTACTGTAATGATATCACCTGCTATGTTATGGGACACTCATTGGTGACAAGGAAGGAGATACCGGTACATCCCCTAACCTGCATAATGATGGAAACAAGTTAAGGGAGAGGATAGAGGGTCGCACCCTCGATTCGTAAAATGAAAAAAAAAGATTGATGCCTTGCAAGGTAAAGGCCTATCGAACCCCCAATGCACGCTGGGGACAGTGTGCGTGTGTTGAGGGTATTACGAAGTGGATTCACCCACTTGTTATTGCTCTCCCTCTTGGGGGATAGTAGAGGTTCTAAGCAATGAGATTGGCTTAGCCCGATGGATAGGGCCTCTACTACAAGAGTAGGTGATTTAGGGAGTGCGTGGGTAATAATTGGATTTCTGAATGAGGAATATTTAGGGTTGCACTGATTAAATAATTAATGACTTCACTGATTGAATGCTTATGATTATACTGATTTGCTGATAACTGTCATTTGAATGTAGTATTCATACTCGCCGTCTTGACCTGATATTCATATATGCTAAACCGTGACTTTATATTGATGGATTGAATTGTTATCACACATGAATAGAATTACTATAGATACATGACACTAAATGTACTTACTGCGCTGTATAGCTCATTCCATTATTTCTCCTATCCTTGTAGATTGATAGCGTTAGGTTTAGGGCTTGGAGTTGATGGTTGCGACAGGAGGTCGAAGCTAGACATCTCAAAGAAGGTGCTTAGATATTGGTTGTGTCTGGGCTATTTGGCCATGGGTTTTTGTTCTTTGTTGATATGTGTAATATTGGGCCTAAATGCCCTGAACTGAATGTAATACTATTTGGGAATTTTTTATATATATAGTGGATTTTTGGGGTTTGGATTTGTCTATGTTCTTTTGCTAGTTAAGTTATTCTTCTAGTTCTTTCCATAGTTTGGTCAATTACCAAAAATAAAGCGTTGAGTCCACTCCTTCCTGAGTGACAAACGTTACATTAGTTCACGAAACCGCGCTCGATCGACCGTCGCCGCATAAGGTACGGTGGTAGGGGGTGGGGTCGTGACATTACACGCGCCGCACACCACGACCCTCAGAATCCGGGCGCGTCGCCTGCCACCCGTGTCGTGGCCTGACACCATGCGTGCAGAGGGTGACCGTTCGCAGTCCCACGACTTTTCACCTCTTGACCGTTCTAGGTGCCGACCCCTCAGGTCTCTACCAACGTTCCCTTTTCTCACCGAAAACCCTTCTACTCACTGGATAATCTTCTCCGTCCTTTCCCTCTCCTGAACGATGACTAGTTAGGTGCCTTGATCTCGCCCTCTGGATTTGGATGATCTGGGGCACGTATCTTGGGTTTCTGGTGAACTCGGGATTTGAGATCGCTCTCTCGAGACCTTGCTCGAGAACAAGGACATGTATACAAACCGGCGAGAGGGGAATTGAAGGTGGGTTTGGTACTTACTCGGGCTGGCTCGTGTGGGCGCCCTCTTAGATCACAAAGAAAGCCCCCCAGCTGCTTTAGCTGGTTTGGAATCGCCTCCCTTGACCTGCAATCCCCTTATTTTTTGCACAAGACTTCTATGGTTAATTTGCAAGACAAGTGGGTCAAAGAGACCTACCACCCTTGTCTTAGGGCACTGTACGTTTACACGAGAGGACGATGAAGCGTAAGGTTCAAATAAAGATAGAAAAGGGAAGAGAACTTGACGAAGAGATGAGACTAGCATTGCAGTCAGGAAGTCATTGACTCAAAGTGGTTACAAGACAAGCATGTTCTTAGAGTCAGCATGACGACAATGCTACTTGAAACTGAGACCGATATGGCAGTGCTAGGCTAAGCCTACCCTCAATCAAGCGAGAAGAGACAAGATAATGAAAAGAAGAGACGAGACGGTAAAGAGATGAGGTCCCGATGGCGTTAGGCGTTACCGCTCACGACTGTGGACTAGCAGTGTCGTGGCTCTTGGGTGGCACTTGACACTGCTGCTCATGGCTAGAGAGTGAGAAATGAACTACGAATGAAACTAGGCATCGCCTTTGACAACATAAGAAAACAACACGTCCCCACGCTGACGGTGAGAGTTTCTGATGAAGCGTGCGGCGATGGTCATTCATAAAGCATGCGGCGATGGTCATGTGACACACACGGCGATAGGCGTGGGACGCAAGCAGGACAACGATGAACACTGAGCACGTGAAGGAAGAGCATAGACAGCGGTAGACGTTGTCGAGGCCTATAATGGGCGGCGATGGGTATCATCGTCTGCTATAGACGCGCAATAGGGAAGGACCCCTATGAGCAGCAACGGGTTTCGCCGTCTGGGTTCTTCACTAAGATGTCCAAGCTACATCTGTGGACGACGATGGGTAGCGCCGTCTACAAGCCCCACTGGACGAAAGAGAAAAAAGAAAAGAAGGAGAATGAGACTTGTGCATGGCGATACCATCACCATGTGCGACCTGTGTAACTTCAGGGGAGGCATGCACGGCACTACCACTGCTATGCATGACCCCTGTGAGGAACTAAGATGGAGAAGGAGGGGGGAAGAGAGGAAAGAAGAGAGAGAGAAGAAGAAAAAGAGAAGAAGAGAGAGAAGATTTACCTTGAACCTAGGAGTACTGATCAAAAGTTTCTCTCACCTCACTCTCTCTCTCAAATGTGACCCAACAATGAGAAGAAAGAGTAACTTGTATTAAGTAAATACTCTCCCTTTTGTGAAAGGTTGAGTCCTCTAGTGCGTACAATGCTGTTACGTATATATAGAATTTTCCCCAAACATGCGTGGATGATCAAAAGTAACCCTAATTGCTAAAATTTAAGATTAAATTGAATTAAAAGAAATTAGAGAAAAGGGTGAAAAATGACAGATTTGCCCCTTCCTATCAATTCATGGAATTTCAAAACAATACCTATGTTGCCCCAAAACTTGGGTGATCTTGCTTATGATCCGGGGCCATTCTCATGCCCGGTTGATTGTGAGATGATTGTTTTCCTACAGAACTCGACATGGTGATCGATTTGATACCAACTTCGAGCCATGGATCGTATTTTTAGTGCACGATCATGTGACTTGAAATTTGAATGGATCTTAAAACTTCAGATCGATTATGTGCTCGTTCCTTGATGTTTTCCGATGATTTCTTCATTGAATTACACTACGCATGCCGTTATGATAGCAGGGCAACAAATGCAGCTTGATTCCGTGCCCGAAAGAAGATTTTGTAACTTTAGAATTTTGGACAAAATCTAAAATTTAGGTGACGAAATTTGCAGTCGCTTCATTAGCTTTGTGTACAGAATCCGACTGTTCATCACCTACAGGGTTCGTGTCAGTGATAGCTCGAGACCTTACGCACACGATGGAATTGGTCTCGGGCTGATCGAGCTCGCGAGTGGCACGATCAGGCCTCTCAAGAGAGGCACGATGCAGCTGAATTTCCTGCACTTTCTTCACCGATCAACAACTTCACTCTAGCATTTCTTCATGCTCGGCTGTCATCACGGGGCGTGACACATATCGAATCGCTCGACTTTACTAGACAAACATGCTCATCAAATTTGAGCATGATCCGAATTGGAACAGGTGAGATATGAGCGTCGAAAGTCACTAGTCATGACTGTCCCTTTTATGGCGTGGAGTTACAGGGTGGCCTCACGGGAATAGCATGCGACCCCTCTTGTTTCATTCTTTTGCCTATAACTTCTTCGTGGAGTGTCTATTCAGGCTGAAATTTGACCCTTGGGGGTTTTTGATTGTGTCAGATCCAATGGTGGTGGTTCCACAGTGATTTGAGACACAAAAAATATAGCTATAGTTATAGGGGCCGTTTCAGGGTGCTAAAGGCCAATTTTGCTGAAACTGTTTCTCATTTTGCACTGCTTTAGACATATCAGACTATGAACAAACTTGTGAGAAAACTTTTGAGAGACCTTATGAAGATCATGGCCTATTCCAGGGCTATTCTGAGACTGCCAGAATTTCCACTGTTTGCTAGGCTTTATTGAGCGGAGGCCCCATGTTGATGAAAAAGACCTTCCAACAGCATGCCCCGTCGAATGTTGTGCTTCGAAAGAATCGAGAAGTGCAATCATTCAGGAAGTTTTGAGGGATCTTGTTGAAGTTCTCACCCTCAAGGGACTATCTGACCTTTTTTTGAAGGCCGAATACTATGAAACTTTGGTTGACATTGTTCGCTGCTACACTAGGTTTGCTTTTGATGCTCAGGGTATCTCTGTAGGTCCCGTCTAGCGGGGTCCAGTCGGGATTTCTGACCTGTCTTAAAATTCTAGTCCCCTGTAGGCAAGGGGGTTTTGACGACAGGTACCCTGAAGCCTGTAGCAAGTTAAACCCTTTTCCTGCCTTCGTGATGGTCCTTAGCATTTCTAGAGGGATATTTTAGTCATCGTCCTCACCCTCAAGGACCCTTATTGCTGTTGAACTGGGGAGATCTTATGCGCCTCTCACTCCTTGAAGAGCCATGTTGCGGGGGATCTTATGCGGCTCTCACTTCTTGATGAGCCATGATTGTTGAGAGATCTTATGCGAATCTTACTCCTTGATGAGCCATGTTGAAGCGTGGAGGATCTTATGCGGCTTTCACGCCCTGATGAGCCATGATTGTTGGGAGATCTTATGCGGCTCTCACTCCTTGATGAGCCACGTTGAAATGTGGGGGATCTTATGCCGCTCTCACCCCCTGATGAGCCATGATGGTTGGGAGATCTTATACACCTCTGACTCCTTGATGAGCCATGTTGAAACGTGGGGGATCTTATGCGGCTCTCACCCCTTGACGAGTCATAATTATTAGGAGATCTTATGTGGCTCTCACTCCATGATAAGCCATGTGGTGTTGCGATTGGATGCTGACTTTTGAGGATTTTAGGCAGACCTCATTAGCCAGGATTGTGACTGTTTGGAGATTGAGTGTTGATTGAGGTGGTGGTCGTGCGTCAGCCTGTCTTATCGGTTCCAAGTGCCCTTTTGCAGGTTTTCACTTGAACAAAAGAAGTGGCACCGTGAAGATGATTTTACCAACTTTTGCTATTTCTGAGCTCTTTTACCCATGACCTGCGGTCATGTCCACCCTTTTCATCCGTTTTTACTCATGATGCCCTTTTGGGGCTTTCACCATGCCTGGATTTTGTTTTCCACTCATGGTTTTGTGACTCTGTTCATCTATCATTTTTACTTATGGAGTTCCCTTGTTAGGTGTACACCATGCTCATTTTTTTTCATGTGAAGGCGTATTTGGAGTCGTGCCTTCGAGACCTGTGCGAAGCCTTTTAACATCATGTAGCCAGAACTTGAACTACAGTTTAGGGTCATACAGCTGGACCATAGTGGTGGTGAATGGCAGTTTGTGGAGGCCATAGAGTGAGCTTAGTGATGACTTTGACTCTCTTGGGAAGATGGCATGAAGTTGCCTTGTGAAGAGTTGTTGATGGATGGATGGTGGGTGAACAATGGTGACCCACTAGCTGATGGCGAGTATGGCTCGTGGAAGGGTTCACCGTTTGGTGAACATGGGTAAGACTCACTGAAGGAAATAATGGTAATGATGGTGAAGGTGATGCACGCACACGAATGGGCCGGCTAGGGAAGGTGTGCATGAAGGTGCACGTAAAGGGCATGTGTGCGTATGTAGGCTCACCGAGGAGGAAATGAAGGTGGTATGCGCACACGAACAGGTCAGTTAGGGAAGACATGTGCTAAGATGTATGTAAAAGGTGTGTGTGCGTATGTGGAGCCATCTTTAAGGTCACGCCTCTTAGACTTGGGCAAAGCAGTTTAACGTCATGCGGTTAGAACGTGCACTATAGTTTAGGGTAATACAACTAGCTCGTGGTTATGCAGTTTAAAGTCATAAAACTAGCCATGTAGTTTAAGGTCATGCAATGAGACCTCCACTACAGTTTAAGTTCATATAGTTTGAATCAAGGCTATGCAGTTTAAGGTCATGCAGCATGGACCAGGGCTATGTAGTTTAAGGTCATGCAGTACGGACCAGTGTGTGGGTCGTTATGTAGGTAAAGCTACTTGAGGGATGGGTTGTGGATAGCAATCTAACCCCCTAGGGATAGAGATAGTTAAGGCTATACACAAGTGAGAGGTTTAGATAGAGATGGCAGCACTCGAGGAGTGGCAGACGGACGTGACTTCCCCGGGGATTAGGAGGTCCAGTGTGACCTCTTTGAGCCAGTGTGACCTCTTTGAGATAATGAGCAAGGCATGCATGTGACTCTACTGAGGATGACAAGCCAGAGCACAGATGAACCTCATGAGGGCTGAGAGGATAAGAAGGACCCTAAACTCCCTGGGGATAGTGGGTCGTAGTAAGACATGACTCTTACTGGGATGTTGGTGTGAAACAAACCCATTAGGGGTTAAAGGGGTAGGTATGACTCTTGCACTAATAACTCCACTGGGGATGTTGATGAAATACCCTTTCAGTGAGGAGGTGTTCTATCTCTCGATTGGAGTTCCTTTGTCGTGTCGTGCATTATATTTTTAGGGTCTTATAGCTTGGACCATGGCTATGCAGTTTAAAGTCATGAGGCTAGGACCGTGCAGTTTAAGGTCGTGCAACTAGACCTTCGCTGCAGTTTAAGGTCGTATAGTTTGGATCATGGCTGTGCAGTTTAAGGTCATGCAGCATAGACCGTGGTCGTACAGTTTTGAGTCATGAGACAAGGATTATGCAGTTTAGGGTCGTGCAACTAGACCTTCGCTATAGTTTAAGGTCATATAGTTCGGACCGTGGTCGTACAGTTTTTAGTCGTGCGATAAGGACTATGCAGTTTAAGGTCATACAACTAGACCACCGCTAAAGTTTAAGGTCTTATAGTTCGGACAGGGCAGTTTAGGGTCGTGCATCTGGACCGTGGTCGTATAATTTTGAGTCATGAGATAAGGACTATGCAGTTTAACGTCGTGCAACTAGACCTTCGCTATAGTTTAAGGTCATATAGTTTGGATTGTGCAGTTTAGGGTCATGCATTTGGACCGTGGTCATATAGTTTTGAGTCATGAGATAAGGACTATGCAGTTTAAGGTCGTGCAACTAAACCTTTATTACAGTTTAAGGTCATATAGTTTGGACCATGCAGTTTAGGGTCGTTCATTTGGACTGTGGTTGTATAATTTTGAGTCATGAGACAAGGACTATGCAGTTTAAGGTCATGCAACTAGACCTCGACTGTGCAGTTTAAGGTCATGCAATGCAGACCATGGCTGTGCAGTTTAAGGTCATGTAATGCAGATCATGGCTGTGTAGTTTTAGGTCATGCAATGCAGACCATGGCTGTGCAGTTTAAGGTCATGCAATGCAGACCATTATGTGGGTTGCCATGTGGATGAAGCTCCATGGGGAATAGGTCTGTGAATAACAATCTGATTCCCCGAGGATAAAATAGTTAAGGCTATTCACAAGCGGAGAGCTTTTGATAAAGATGGTGGCCCTACAAAGAGTGGCAAGTGGAAGCGAATCTTCATTAGGGATTAGGAGGGCCAGTGTGACTCCATGGGGATAATGATGAGGCCTCATGTAACTCCAATGGGGATGAAAGGCCGGGGCATAGGTGTAATCCCACTGGGGATACTGGTAGAACACGCCCGACGATAATGGGGTTTAGTATAAGGGCACTCATGACAAGAAGTGGGGTCACGGGAAGTTAAGGTGTATGATGGAGGCTTAAGGGAGCTATGAGTGGTGTGACTCAACTGAAAAAATGGAGACCAAGAGAGTCTTGAGGTAATGGTGATGCATGGAATGGGTACAATGGGTGGTGAAAGTGCTCTATCAGGTGTAGGGGTATATGGTTGAGACTACGGTATGCCTCTTTGAGATATTACTTTGTAGAGGCGGTTGCATACCTTGATGGTTACATGCTTTGCTTTCAAGCCTCACAGCTGGAACTGTGGTACACCTCTTTGATATATGTCTTTATAGAGGCGGGTGCATGCTTTGACGGTCGCATGCTATGCTTCGAAGCCTCACAGTCAGAACTATGGTACACCTCTTTGATATGGCTTTGTAGAGGTGGTCGCATGCCTTGACGATTGCATGCTTTGCTTTGAAGCCTCACAGCTAGAACTGTGGTACACCTCTTTAATATATGGCTTTGTAGAGGTGGTCGCATGCCTTGACGATTGCATGCTATGCTTCGAAGTATCACAGTGGTACAACTCTTTGATATATGGCTTTATAAAGGAAAGCGCATGCTTTGACAGTTGCATGCTATGCTTCGAAGCCTCACAGTCGGAACTGTGGTACGCCTCTGAGAGACGAGCACATGACTTGATGATTACATGCTTTTGCTTCGAAGCCTCACATTCGGAACTGTGGTACACCTCTTTAATGTATGGCTTTGTAAAGGCAGGCACATGCTTTGAAATGCACGTTTTGCTTCGAAGCCTCACAGTCGGAACAGTGGTACACCTCTTTGATGTATGGCATTGTAGAGGCGGTTGCATGCTTTGAAATGCACGCTTTGCTTCGAAGCCTCGCAGTCACGATCGAGAGCACCTCGATTTGGGAGGACACCTTGACGGGGTGGTGTCTTTTCATCGGGGGCTTGTGAAAAAGGATGTAGTAGGGGATGTGTACGAGGGTGTCATGCAGTAACCCATGGAAACATGTAGAAACAGGAAACAGTTTATAGTCATGCAAATGGACTACATGATGCACAATTTAACATCTTGCTACAGGGACGTTTGACATTTTTACTTGTGATGACCCTTAAAGGAGGATCAACACACCCATCATTTGAGAATGAGTTCCCTGAAGGGTTTTCACCACCCCCTTTATTTTGACAACCTTGCCTATAGTACCCTTGCGAGTTTTCACTATGCTCGTCTTTTTCCTTTTTGACATATTTTGCCCATGGTGGCCTTTGGGGTGAACACCATGTCCATTAATCATTTTTTTTTGACATTTATACCCCTGACCGTTTTAACGCATTTTTCAGCACCTTGTTCCCTGATGCGGAATAAAGAAGGAAGCATGTCAATAAAAGCCTACAAAATAAGTGGAAATTTTGATTGTCTCAGAATTATCCTGAAAATGGTCAAGATCTTCATCATAACTTCAAAAGGCCACCTATCAAGTTTCATTGCAATCAGACATGTCTAAGGTAGTAAACACAACGAAATAATTTCAAAAAAATCGGCTTTTAGCACCCTGAAATGGACCCTGTAACTAGAACTATATTTTTGGTAAATCAAATAGCTGTGGGACCACCGCCATTGAATTTGGCATGATCGAAAATCTTTATAGGTCAATTTTCAACTTAATTGGGCACTCCAGGACAAAGTTAGGGGTAAAATACCGAAAAGGAGTAGGCCACACACTATTCCCGTGTGGCCACTATGCATCAAAACACCATTAAAAGTGGCTGTTTTTACAGTGACGGGCAGTCACTTTTGGGGCCCATGTCTCACTTGATCCGAGTCGGATCGTGCTCAAATTTGGTGAGCGTGTTCTTCTCATCAAGACGAGCGATTCGATATGTGGTACGCTCAAAGAATATGCCTGAACAGGGAGTAAAACTAGAGAGAAGTTGCTGATCCATGAAGAAAGTTGCAGAAAATATAGCAGCAGCATGCCCCACTCCGATGGCCAAATCACGATGCTCACAACTTGATCGACATGAAACCAATTGCATTATGTGCATAAGGTCCGTGGCCATCTCTGGTCCGAACCTCGTGTACGATGAACGGTTGGATTTCACACATGAAGGCATCAAATCTACTGTAAATTCCGTTCGTCGGATTTCAAGATTCTGGCAAAAAACTCAAGATGACCAAATCTTCGTCCAGACACGAAATCGAGCTACGTTTGTTGAAACGTGATCGTGACAACATTCTCAGTGTGATTCAGTGAAGAAATCACAAAAAAACATCAAGGAACGAGCACGTAATCGATCCAAAGTTTTCAAGATTCATCCAAAATTCAAGTTTCATATCATGGCTTAAAAACACGATTCATGGCTCGAAGTTGGTATCAAATCAATCGTCACGCCGAGCCTCATAAGAAAATAATCTCTTTCGATCAAGCAAGAATCAAAACAACCCCAGATCAATCATGAAAGATCACGCAAGTTCTTGAGCACCATCAATGACTGTTCTAAAATTCACACATTGTTAGGTAGGGGCAAAACAGTCATTTTGTATCCAATTTTAGAATTTCTTTTATTTCAATTAAATTGTAATTATCTTCAATTTTAGGTAGTTTTGGGCATACACCCATGTTTTTGCCCCAATTCTAGATAAGCATGCAAAGCCAAATTGTAAAGGACCTTCGGTTCATTTCACACAACGATCACTAAAATTTCAATTTCCTCTTGAACTAGTGGGTGCGTCTTGGAGAGAGAGAGAGGAGAGAGAAGAAAAGGGTTGGTACCCTTCGATAAGGTAACTTTTTCTCTCCTCCTCTCTTTCCCTCTCCTCATCTCTTTCTCTCTCCTCATCTCTATCTCTCCTCCTCTCTTTCTCTCTTCTCCTCTCTTTCTTCTTCTCATCCGTAGCCCTCTCTCTTCTTCTCATCTCTCTCTCTTTCTCTCTCTTCTTCACATCCCTCTCTCTTTCTCGCTCTTCTTCTCATTCCTCTCTCTTTTTCTCTCTTATTCTCATTTCTATATCTCTCTCCATTCTTCTCATCTTTATCTCTCTCTCTCTTCTTCTCATCTCCATATCTCTTTCTCTTCTTCTCATCTCTATCTCTCTTTCTCTCCATTCTTCTCATCTTTATCTCTCTCTCTTCTTCTCATCTCTATCATCTTTCTGCTCTTTGTCTAACACAATCGGTGAAGCCTAGCGCCGACTGCATCTTCTCTCTCTTCTCTATCTAACATAATCGATGAAGCCTAATGCTAATCTCACACTCTCTTCTTGTCTTACACAGTCGGCCTAGCCTAGCGCCGACTACATCTTCTCTCTCTTCTCTATCCAACACAGTCGATGAAGCCTAGCACCGACTGCATCTTCTCTCTCTTCTCTATCCACCATAGTAAGTGAAGCTTAGCATCGACTGCATCTTCTCTCTCTTCTCTATCCAACACAGTCGACGAAGCCCAACATCGACTCCATCCTCTCTCTCTTCTCGTTTAACATAGTCGGCAAAGCTTAGCGCCGATCGCATCTTCTCTCTCTTATCTGTCCAACACAATTGGAGATGCCTAACACCAACTGCATCTTCTCTCTCTTCTCTGTCCAACATAATCAGTGAAGCTTAGCACCGACTGCATCCTCTCTCTCTTCTTGTTTAGCACAGTCAGTGAAGCCTAGCGTCGACTCTCTCTTCCATGTCTAGCACAGGTTATGATGCTCAACACCGACTATGTTACCTCTCTCTTCTTTATTTAACCCAGCGAGCAACGCTCAGCGCCGACTGAGTCCTCTTCCTCATCTTTGCCTAATATAGCCAACGACGCCTAGCGCCGTCTGTGTTTTTCCTTCTTCCCTCATATTATTCTTTTTCTTTCTTTCTCTTCCCACTCCTTCTTTCCTTTCTCTTCTTCTCTTATCTCACTCTTTGTATGTTTTTTTTTATGATATTTGTTATTTCTGTTATTCTTTTATTTGATTAAAGAGGGGTTGAGATTAGCCTATCATGGTAGTCCTGTCGTCTAGCCATAATGTCGTTATGCCACAATTACTATGCCCGCTTTATTGCCACGACAGACTAACCATCATATCTAGCTAGTCAGTATCGGTATTGACGTCTAGTAGTAATCCTTTTGAGCCGGTCTGAGTTACCAAGCCCTTTTTACTACCTCGTCAGGTCAATTACTCATCAGCTTAGTCACTGAGTTGATCTCCCTGCCTGATCAAATTCTTCTCTCCCCCATCTTTCTTCTCTCATTCTTCTCTTCTTCTTTTGAATGTGCATGCTTGTGTATGTTCACCAAAGAGGCAAGGTGAGGTCTGTTGACCCACTTGCCTTATAATATTTGCCATATGCGTGTGATCGCAGAAAACAGGAGAATACAAGCCAAGAGAGGCAATTCTGAACTAGTTTTATTACTGGGGGGGCTTTTTTCATGATCTAAGAGGGTGCCTATGCAACCCACTTTAAATTCCTCTCTCATCGGTTGGTAATACCTGGCCTTGTTTTCGAACGAGGTTCTCGCGAGGGTGATCTCAAATATCTCGGGTCTCCCTCGAAACCTAAGACGCGTGCTACCCGATCATCTAGATTCGGAGGGCGAGATCGAGGCATTTAACCAGCTTGGTGATTCCACTTGGGACTTGCTACCCCTTAGTCAGATCATACTTGTTTGGCTAAGTTTCTCCTTTTATTTTTTATATTCACACATCACTTATGGCTGCTGGGTTCTGTAACCCATTCATCTGTCTCGAGGATTTTCTCATCCCTGCATTCGTGAGTGACCTCAGGGAACAAGTTCCTTTAACTTCATTCCCAACCCTTCTTTTGAGTAAAGACCCCAGGTCTAGCTCCTAGGTCTTAACCTGGATTGGCGTGAGGAGGAACCTAAAAGTCCCTAACTCCTGATCTCCTTGCTCTGGTGGAACCTCCACCAAGGCACCCTGCATAGGTGACACCCACGCCACCGCTCACAGCATGCACCCAGCCACCGACAGTCTTATGTCGATCATGTTGGCAAGGTATTCCGGAAGGCAGCCCAATCCCTCTTTTCAAAAGGCAAGCAAGTTGCCATTGCGTCTGTGGGTCACCGCAAGGCTACCCCCAACATTCCTGTACCTCTACGAGTCTCTATCCCTAGAGGCTCAACACTACGAGTCAGCATCCAGGATCAGACCTCTCAAGGCTAGGTCCGGCACATGCTGCTCACATGCATCTCACAGCTCAGGGCAGCACCGTCATTGTGCCAACTCGAGTACACAGGAGACGACCTCCTTGTCCTCCTACTCAGCACACACAAGCACACCCTGTAAGGGGGTAGGCCTCCACCTGTTCGTTTACAGACACCTGCTCACAGTTCTCGGCCTCTTAAGGTCAGACCACTTGCTCGAGCCTGGGCTGACCCCCAGGTCACTCGTGATCCTTCTTCAAGGAGCGCACATGCATCACCATTTCTGACAACCCCTCACCCTCGACTCGGGCATCCTCACTAGTCAACCATGCATTTGCCTGCTCCTTCTTCTTCGAGCAAGCACCTTCAACCTTGGTACTCAAAGACCTTCCCCAAGAGTACCATCCTGAACCAGCCTTGTCATTTTGCTCATGTCTCTGGAGCCCACAGGAGAGCTCGGGGCAAAGACCTGATGGAAGATAGAGTCCTTCATCCTCCCTGGCCCAAGATGATTCCAGTCCCTGGTCTTCATTCTTTGTCGCTCCTGATGGAGACAACTCTTTCTTGTACAAGAAGAGCCGACCAGCCGTAGTCCCGATCGCAGTTTTGGGGTGAGGTCCATCAAAACCTCGAGGCTAATAGTGATAGCGGTCTATGAATTCTCACCAAGCAAGTCACCGATGCGATCGGGGCAACCAGCTCTGATGACCCTCTTTGTCTGAACCCCTTCTATCCTCTTCAGATGACGAAGCCTGAAGAAAAGCTCCATGAGCCCTGCACTACGGTTAATGTTGTAGAAAGTGACCCAACCCCTCCTCAGCCATGGTCCCAAGACTGTCGAGAACTGGTCCTCACGTGATTGGCATACAAAAGTCGAGTTTAGTCAGGGCACGCTAACCCCTTGTTGATTGATCTACCACGTGCGACCCGTCAAGCTCGCAAGCCCTCAACCGTAGCTAAGGTTGACCCCCCTGAAGAAACAGTCAGTGTGATGGCTATAGATGAACCTGACTCGCAGGGAGACTGCATGAACAAGTTTGAGGATATGGTGCGCCTTATGATGGAAAAGATCAATCGTATAGACGTTGCACACCAATCAGCTAACCATGAGGTCAATTCCCATCACTCTGATGATGCACCTCCAAGACAGCCCCTTCCCTCTGCCTCACAGGACAATTTTGTCCCTCACCCTATCTCACAGGTAGACATCGATGCTATGGTGACCAATAGCTTAAAGAACAGGAAATATCTGGGGATACAGGGCGTAACACCTTATCAAAGGCCATACCCTTCATATATTGACCAGGTGTCGTTTCCCTCAGATTACAAGAAAGGGAAGTTTCCCCTATTTAATGGGACCATGTCCCCGAATCAGCATATCGCCCACTTTCAAGCAGCATGTCGAGAAACAATGGCTGATGGGAGACTCCTTCTCCGTCAATTTGTTGAAACCCTTGATAGCCCAGCTTTTCAATGGTATGCTCGACTTCCCCCGAACTCGGTACATACATGGGAGGAAATGGAAAACCTGTTCTATCAATGCTTCTATGAGGTCGTGAGAGAGGTTTAAACCATTGAACTTTTCAACTTGACTCAAGACCCCGATGAGCTCGTGGACCAGTTCATATCAAGATGGAGAAATTTTGCTGCTCGCCATCTAATCCTATGCCCAAGAAGGAAGCAGTCCAAACGTGCGTGCGGAACATGCAACCCGAGATCTCTCTACATGTTGAGGCCTCTAATCCAATCTCCATGTCAAAATTGATATCTAAATCAGTCCGCATAGAAAGTCTATCATGGCACCACGGCAGGTCACGACAACCCTCTCCAAGCTCAGCGAACAACGGGGGCAATGGTAGCTCTTTGAACAACACACGGGGTAGTCAACAGAAAGGAGTAATCAGTGCAGTCGTCACGGTCACTGATCCAAAGAAGACTCCCTCCCAAACTTTGGACCTCTCCAAAGGAGTGGGCACAGCCAAGACAGCTCCCCAGGCAAGCAGGCAACAACAGCCGTACGACCGAGTACCCCCGCCGGCCAACCTTGATCAGGGTGATTATTTCACCAGGCATAGGAACAAGGTCTACCCCTTTGAGAAGGAATGGGTCCCTGTGTTGTTCCGGTTATTATTGGAACATAATATGATTTAGCTTCCAGAAGCCAAGTTCCCTGAGCAAGCTGACCTTGACATAAGCGAATTATTGTGCTTACCATCGAAGGGTCAATCATCCCACAGATGACTGCTACATGCTGAAAGATATTATCGAGGTCCTGATTCAGAAGGGTCAGATAAAGCTTGAAGACTTAAAGAAGGCCTTCGAGACAGCTGAAGCCTCCCATGTAGTAACTGTCTAGAAAGAAGACGAAGCCCTTGACATCCTTCACGCCTTCTTTGTTATAATGCTTCAGAAAGGCATAATCAAACTGAAGCAGGCAAGGCAACCCGGCTGCCTTGCTAAGGGGACCGAGAAGCGTTGGTGCCCATATCACCAGATATGGGGTCATTACCTACGGGAATGCACCATTTTCCATGATATATTTGCAAAGAAAATGCGGGAATGTCAGGAGTTTTACAACATCCCAATAAGTGACCGCCAAGCCACTATTCCGCCAATGTAAGAGGACCTCCCAACACAGGACCTTCCTAATAACGATTTAGACTCTGCTGAACCCTTGACTTCCCATCGATGGATAGTCCACCACGGGCGAAGCAGACTCAAGTCCTTAAGACGAGAAGCAGTTCTCTAAGCTAAGGTCGTTCACAAGCCTAGTGAGATGAGTCAAACACCACCTCAGAAAACCAAAAGGAGGCGGGCACCAAGGGCTGCTCGCTGGAAAAACAAGACGGTTCAACCGCCACTTGAGCAAGAATTTCTCAAGCCCCTTCCTCCACTGCCAACTTTACTGGATTTCATCCATGACACTATCCTCCTTCCTTCTCATCGAGAGGACCTCCTAGAGTCATCTTCCACTCGGAGCACATTCAATGAAGGTTACGACGTTAAAAGCACTCCCCAATGGTCTAAGCATGGGAAAGACCTAAGAGACCCCCTGCACACGTTCGACCCTGGTGATGACGTGAACAACTTCCCAGATCGGTCAGATGAGGGGAGCATCCTTAAAATTCCCCCACCTTCTAACCCTTCTCCTTCTTCTTCTTCTGCTTCTCATCCTGTCACTTTTATGTCTCCTGCATGTCCAACCTCGATATGCCCGGACTTCGAGGCTCTCGATAGAGAATTTGAAGGGATAAACAAAAGTAGGACGCAACGGAAATGATTGAGAAAGACCTTGGAGTAGGCAGCAGGATTCCTAACAGTTGTTGATGCCCTAGCAGCTAAAGCCAAGGCAGAGCCACCTTCTTCAAAGAAGCACAAAAATTTGAAGCCAAAGAAACCCTGGTGGTCCCCTAAGCCTGGCTTTGAGTAGAGATTGAGAGAGTCAAGAGGGAAAAGTTTCTATTTTCAAGAAGCTTACCACATGGTACAAGTCTATGAAGAATCAGCCAACACGGGGCAAACACTGTAGGCACCCGTACAAATATTGTGTGATTCATACGAAGAAGCTTCCTGCCCAACCACCGTTGAACCTCAATTTCCCTCTAACTTTCAAGACAAGCTTCTGCAGCCTGATAGGCTTTCCACATTTGAGGTTGACCTTTCCGTCCCTCGGTTCGAGAAAGGTACAAAAATTGTGACCTACTCTAGGCCCTTATTGGAGGTAGAGATGTTAGGATCATGGGTCTCTGCACTTGAGGTTGATGAAAAGGCCCCTGAAAACAACGAGGAAGAGTTGCAAGAAGCCCCAAAAGAGTGGGAAGAAGACGGTCAAGCTACTGCTGATGAGCTCGAAGAAATAAATCTAGGAGATGAAGTCGACCCTAGGCCTACTTTTATCTCAAAAAATATGTCTCCAAAAGAGAAAGAAGAATTCACCACTTTCTTGTGAGCAAATCGAAACGTCTTTGCCTGGCATTATCATAAGATGCCTGGTCTAGACCCTCAAATCGCCGTTCACCATCTCGACATTGACCCAACTGTCAAACCTATCAAAAAAAAATCAAGGAGGTTTAGGCCTAACCTCCAATTGCAGATAGATGCCGAAGTGACCAAACTTAGACAAGCAGGCTTCATTCGTGAAGTCAAGTACCCAAAATGGCTAGCAAATGTCGTTCCAGTCAAGAAGAGGAATGGTCAAATTTCTGCATTGACTTCCACGACCTCAATACCACCTGTCTCAAGGTTGACTTCCCATTGCCATTCACTGAGATGCTCATCGACTCAATGACTCACTGTCAAATCTTTTCCTTCATGGATGGGTACACCGGGTATAACCAGATACGGATGGCGCCTAAAGATGAAGAAGCCACTGTGTTCTTAAACTCCAAAAGGGGTCTTCTGTTACACGATGATGCCTTTTGGATTAAAGAACGCTGGTGCCACATACCAGAGAGCCATGACTACCATCTTCAAAAACATGATGCATAAAGAGGTAGAGTGTTATGTAGATGACTTGGTAGTAAAATCCGAGGTGAAGGATCCTCACATGAAAGACCTTGAAAGGGTATTTGAGCGACTACGTCTTCATCAACTTAAAATGAACCCACTGAAATGCGCTTTCGGCATGCGTTCAAGAAAGTTCTCGGAATTCATTGTCAGACATCGAGGGCTTGTAAGTCAATATCAAGGCAATCCAAGAAATGTTGTCACCAACTACACTTCGAGAACTATTCTCCCTTCAAGGGCAGCTGACGTACATTCGTCGGTTCATTTCAAATCTTTCAGGTCACTATAAACCCTTCACACACCTGTTAAAGAAGGATACCCCATTCATTTGGGATGAAGCATGTCAACTTGCTCTTAATGACATCGAACAATATTTACTCAACCCTTCAGAGCTTTCCATAGTTGTGTTGGGAAAACCCCTTATCCTATATGTGACTGCTTTGGAGGAGTCACTTGGGGCATTGTTAGCACAAAACAATGACAATGGAAAAGAAACAACATTGTATTATCTCAGCCGTAGGATGCAAGGGGTTGAGAAGAATTATCCCCCTATTGAGAAGATGTGCTTGACCTTGATCTTCGTAGTACAAAAACTCTGCCATTACTTGCTTGGTCATGAAGTTAAACTTATATCAAAAGCAGATCCTGTGAAATTCCTCATGACACGCCTATACTTGTCGGGATGCCTTGCTAAGTTATTGCTGATGGAATTCGACATCACATAGGTCCCACAGAAGGCCATCAAGGGCCAGGCCTTGGCTAATTTTCTTGCAGCACACCCTGTACCAGCATAATCTCCTCCATCAAACGACCTCCTTGATGAAGAAGTGTTATGTGCTGACCTTGCTCATGCGTGGGAATTGTACTTCGATGGAGCCTTTCAATAAGATAGAGGAGGTGTCGAAGTAGTACTCCTGACTCCGAGAGGAGGAGTAGTTCCACTTTCTTTCTCTCTCGCTTAGGCCGGTTCTCATAATGAGGCAGAATATCAGGCCCTTATAATCAGGTTGGAGATAGCCTTCAACCTCGACTTGAGAAGCTCAAGATCTATGGCGACTCTAAGTTGGTTCTTCGACAGCTCAAAGGGATCTATGATGTGAGAAAAGATACTCTCAAGCCTTATTACGATACTGTAAAATCGTATATGGCCTAGTTTGAGGATGTATCCCTGAGTCACATCCCTAGGCGGCTAAACTCGCAGGCTGATGCAGTTGCGAAATTCCACGCTACAATTCAGTTGTCCTCATCAGGACCCATGCTTGTTTGGGTGGCACAATGGAGACACATTGAACTAGAACCGAGGTCGACGTGGATGACAAGAGTAATGTCTTCCCGAAGTGTTCTCCTTATCCATTTGGAGCGCTTCTATCAGCTAAGGAAGTAATTAAGACTGAACAAGAAATGGCACGGAGTCAAGGAGCTAAGGGTCGAAACCAAGAACCATATTTATTTAACCCAATATGCGTGGAAATTGAACAGGTAGAAGATTGAAGTGAGCCCATCACTAGTTTCCTAAAACATGGCAGGCTCTTGGAAGATCATGCCGAACGCAGCAGCATATGTCGAATGTCTACCAAGTATACCCTCCTTGAAGGAGATGCTCTCATCAGACGGTCGTTTGATGATATTCTTCTTAGATGTGTGAACGTCCAAGAAGCAAATAAGGTGTTAGAAGAAGTCCACTCAGGCATTTGTGGACTACACTAGTCCAGTCCTAAGCTCTATGTATGAATATGCAGGTTGGGATACTATTGGCCTTCCATGATCGCCGATTCCTTAAACTATGCTAAAAAGTGCCAAGTATGCCAAATACACTCAAGCCTTGTTCACCAACCTCCAAAGCCCTCACACCCTATAGTGGCATCATGGCCCTTCTTACAATGGGGTATGGACATTGTAGGGCCTATTGACCCTCCTTCGGAAATGGGTCATGCTTTCATTATAGTTGCAACAAATTACTTTTCTAAGTGGGTTGAAGCGGTCCCCCTTAAGCGAGTTCTTGGGACAACAGTGGCCAACTTCATTCGACATCACATTATATACCGGTTTGGGGTCCCAAACCGGATTATATCTGACAATGGTCCCTAGTTTCGGAGCCACCATATTGATTGCTTGGTCAATCAGTTTGGTTCGACTATGTACCTCCCTTGGGTGAATGACTTAGTTGAGGCCTTCAATAAGACTATGTGCAATGTTTTATGAAAATCGGTATAAAAAACAAAGAAGAACTGACACAAGAAACTTCCCAAAGCGTTATGGGTTTATCGTACTACTACAAGAAATTCTACTGCTTCCACTCCTTATTCTTTAGTATATGGGGGTGAAGCAGTTTTACCTCTAGAAATTCAAAACCCTTCACTACGAGTTGCTATTCACCAAGGAATAACCAAAGACGAGAGAGTCAAGTTCCAGTATCAAGAATTGGATGCGCTCGATGAAAAGAGGCTA
>NW_006499364.1:4409392-4446240 GCF_000471905.2 Amborella trichopoda | reverse complement strand
GTTAGCTCATTCACCCGTGGAGATCTAGTTCTAGCTGTCAAGAGGCCTATTGTTATGCATGGGCGGTGTAAAGGGAAACTTGAGCCTAAGTGGGAAGGTCCCTTTATATTAAAATAAGTCTCGCCAAATGGAGCCTATAAACTGGCACATCCTGAGGGAGAGGAGGTAGTGCCCCCTATCAATGGGTGATACCTAAAGAAGTATTATCTGTGAAGCATATTCATAGGAAAGAGACTCAATGCAAAAATAAGCGAGACATTCCAAACAAAGTCTAACTCTTTTTATTGCAGCAAAAATGAGTTACAAGCTAAAAAGCCCATTACTAGAGGACGGTTACGATTCTCTTGCATCTGAGGATAAAATGACGATTGCAAACCAAAATATGTAGTTTTGCTCTTGCATATGAGGATAAGAGCACGGTTATAGGCCAAAACAATTGCTCTTAGAAGAAGAAAACCCACAAAAGAATTGCTCTATTAGAAGAAGCGAACCCACCAAAGAAGCACCCTCATCATGAAGAAGAAGCAAAACCACTTGGAGAGTCAGCTTCAATTCATCTGACCAGTGCCACCATAAGAGGATGGTTACAAGCTAAAAGACGAAGTGAAACCACTTGGAGAAGTTAGCTTCAGTTCAGCCGACGTGTATATCAAACATACAAGCCAGAGATCTCATTTGACGTGTATATCAGACATATAAGGCAAAATTCATTCGTCGTGTGTATCAAACATATAAAGCAGGTTGCTCTAGCAAGGAACTGGCCTATGACGGAGAGCATACCCTGTTCACAGTGGATACCCTTCTACAGAACAACATGGAATTCATTGTTGTGCTGGAGGACTTGACTTCCAATAGGTATTACAAGACATGCCTTACCATCATTCACCACCCATTGCCGGCCCATGAACATCGCCGTATGTAGCTCATATTCCCACACGTAACTTATTGCCACATGCGAGCTGCACTGTGCTCGAGCTGTACTATGCTCACCGTTAAAATTTTTAAGTTTTCCTTTTACCTTCGGTTAAAAAGTGAAGGAAAATGAGGTTTTACCCCCTTATACAGCCAACACTACCCTCAAACACCCCTCACAAACTGGGAGTTCCAGTTGTGTCCTGGAAAGCCAAATGACGATGGGTCGGGTCGGGCTTTGACCCGAGGCCCGAGGAAACTCTCATCGCCACCTGTAAAATTCCAACATGCGGGCTGGACCAGGTCCGGCTCGGGTCATGGCTCAAATATCGATCCTCACCCAGCAACGGCTATGCAGTCGAAGTTACCTAGCGCCGCCTGTGCTTCACCAACCACATCGCTGGCTGTGTGCTCGACAACTCGATGCCAGCTATGTCCAAGCGATAGCACTGCACCGGTTGTGCGTCTAGCAACTCAATGTCAACTGTGTTCAAGTAATCACACAGACTGTCCTCAGCGCTGGCTGTGTTTTTAACAACCTAGTGCCGGCTGACTAGTTAAGAAGTAGTGTTGGTTGTCTTCAGCGCCAGTTGCGTTTTCGAAGAATTAGCACCGATTGAGTGCTCAAGAAATAATGGTTGTTGCACCTGGCGCTAGCTGTATTTTAAACAGCCTATTGTCGCCTACTCCAGGCTGAAGCTGTGTGTGTCCTATCATTATTATCCCTAATGAAGTTGCACCTTGACTTGGACCTATTATCCCTAGCAAAGTGAAACTCAGGTCGATTAAACTCAGGTCATGACTTCTCATTCTTAGTAAGAGAGCCATACACATACTATTATCCCAGTGGAGTTAGGGTCGTTTTTACTGCTACAATCCCCAGTGGTCTGCTTTACACTTAGTTATTCTATCCTCAAGGATACAAAAGACCCACATTTGTCACCTCTTCCCCAATAAGGTCAGCATTCCTATTTGGACCCCTCATCGATCCTACCTATCTTATCCCTAGGGAGTCAGACTACTGCCCATAGACCTATTCTCCATAAAGTCTCACCTACATGGCGACCCAAGCCACGGTCCAAACTATATGACCTTAAACTGTAGCGCAGGTATAGTTGCACAACCTTAAACTGCACGGGCCTAGTTGCATGACTCTAAACTGCATAACCATGGTCCAAGCTATATGACCTTAAACTGTAGCAGAGGTCTTGTTGCACGACCTTAAACTGCACGGTCCTAAGTTGCATGAGCCTAAACTGCATAACCATGTTCCAAACTATATGACCTTAAAATTTAGCGGAGGTCTAGTTGCACGACCTTAAAATGCATAGTCCTAAGTTGCATGACTCTAAACTGCATAACCATGGTCCAAACTATATGACCTTAAACTGTAGCGTAGGTCTAGTTGCATGACCTTAAACTGCACGGTCCTAGCTATATGACTCTAAACTGCATAACCATGGTCCAAACTATATGACCTTACACTGTAGCGGAGGTCTAGTTGCACAACCTTCAACTGCATGGTCTTAGTCCTAGTTGCATGACTCTAAACTGCATAACCACGCTCCAGCTATATGACCCTAAACTACAGTGCACATCCTGGCCGTATGACGAAAAACTGCTTTGCACGTGTCTTGGAGGTATGACCTTAAAATCCGCTCCCACATAGCTCATGTGCATGCATCACCTTCACTACCTCCCTAGTGAGTCCATTCCTTTCATGATCCTACATCATTCCCCAGTGAGTCTCACACGCGCTCATAAAACGGTGAACCATCCTGTCACCTATACTCATCGTAAGCTAGTGGGTCACCACTTTCCACATTCCATCCATACATCATCCATCTTTCAAAGGTAGCCTCGTGCCATCTCCCCAAAAGTGAGCTAAAACCACTACCACGCTCACTACATGGCCTTTACAGACTGCCATCCATCTCTATTATGGTTCAACTTTATGACCTGAAACCATAGTGACGATAAACTACTTTTCACAGGTCTTGGAGGCATGACCTTAAACATGCCTTCACAAAAAATAACGGGCATGGTGTATACCTTGATAAGGGAACACCATGACTAAAAATGATGGACGGGCATGATCACGAAACCATGAGTAAAAGAGTTTTGTGAATAAACAAAAGGGGCACGGTGAAAACCTGAAAGGGCATCGTGAGTAAAAATGGAAGAATAAGGGTGGACATGGCCGTAAGGTCATGGGTAAAAGAGCCCCAAATAAAACGAAGTTGGTGAAAACCGTCTCTACGGTGTCGCTTTCCAAGTTCAAGTGAAAATTCACAAATAATGCTTGGGCCAATAAACAGGTTTATACAACACTCGCCTCAATCAAAATGAAAAAAATCCCTAGTGTTACACTATCAGATCCAAAAAATGCGAGCTCTAAGGAAACGATTCCTGCAGCTTAAGTCCTATTACAAAAAGGACTTGAAAGACAAAAGATTCACCTAGAAAACAAGACAAGTTTCTTGAAGAAGAGCATCATTCCCAAGAGGTTACAACTACACTCCAAGATGTTGGAGATGCCTCGAGAAGGCTAAGTCAACCATGAATTGAGCGGTAATCAGATGATTGTCGTAGCTGCTAAGCAGTGGGTAGGGGTGGTTATACCCAAAGCTGGTTATCTCGATAAACTGAGGTACCCTACCCGCTAAGGACAACTAGTGCACGATGCAGACGAGCACTAAAAAAGGATCTCCAACAGAACAAACAAACAAGAAATTCACTCTGACGAACTAAAGATGCCCCAAGAAGGCTAAGTCAACCATGACTTTGAAGCGATAATCGTATGATTGTCGTAGCTGCAAAGCAGTGGGTAGGGGTGGTTATACCCAAAGCTGGTTATCTCAATAAACTGAGGTACCCTACCTGCCAAGGACAACTGGTGCACGACGTAGATGAGCGTCGACCAAAATCTCTTTTGTCGTCTATCCAAGACAAAGAAACCCAGACCAAATGGGAACAATGCCCTTTGACATGGCACTCAATTGCCATACTAACGAGGTCTGTATAAACTCTTCAGCTTCAGAATCACAAACAGTCCACACGAGGGTGAGGACTTTGATAAGATCCCTCAAAAACGTCTCTTCTCCCCCTAAAGTCTCCACGGACGTACTTGCAAACAATGCATCCCTACGTTTAAGCATCCTGATTGCACCATTGTATGAATCTCTTAAGTGTTCATGTAGTCCTATGGCTAAGAAGAAAAAAAGAAATAAAGCTGAAGGAAATTTTTTGAATGTTATCCTTCTCGCTTCTCTCAAAGTGAAACATTTGACGGGGCAAGTTGTTTGAATGCATTTTTCAGCACCTTGGTCCCTCATGCGGAATAAAGAAGGAAGCATGTCAATAAAGCCTACAAAATAAGTGAAAATTTTGACAGTCTCATAATTGCCCCAGAATTGGTTAAGATCTTCATCATCACTCCAGAAGGCCACCTGCTAAGTTTCATCACGATCATACATATCTAAGGTAGTGAACACAAAGAAACAATTTCAAAAAAAGCGACCTTTAGCACTCTGAAATGTAACTAACACTATATTTTTGGTGCGTCAAACAGTTATGGGACCACCATCGTTGAATCCAGCACGAATGAAAACCCCTATGGGTCAAGTTTCGGCCTAATCGAGCACTCTAGAACAAAGTTAAGGTAAAATACCGAAAAGGGGTAGGCCGCACACTATTCCCATGTGGCCACCTTGCATCAAAACACCATTAAAGGTGGCTATTTTTATAGTAACAAACAATCACTTTTGAAGCCCATATCTCACTCGATCTGAATCGGATCGCTCTCAAATTTGGTGAGCATGTTCGTCTCATCAGGATGAGCGATTCGATAAATGGCATGCCTCGAGACGATGCTCGAGCAGGAAAAAAAATTGGAGAGAAGTTGCTGATCCATGAAGAAAGTTGTAGAAAATTCAGCAGTAGCACGCCCCACTCTGATGGCCAAATCACGTTGCTCGCATACCCGATTGGCATGAAACCAATCGCATTATGTGCGTAAGGTCCGTGGCCATCTCTAGTCCAAACTTCATACATGATGAACGGTTGGATTTCACACACAAAGCCATGAAATCTGTCGTAAATTCTGGCGACCGAATTTCAAGATTGCGGTAAAAACTCAAGACAACCAAATCTTCGTCTGGACACGAAATCGAGCTCTATTTGTTGCAACGTGAACGTGACGACATGCTCAGTGTGATTCAGTGAAGAAATCATGAGGAAATCACGAAGAAATATCAAGGAATGAGTACACAATCGATCCAAAATTTTCAAGATTCATCTAAAATTCAAGTTTCATGATCATGGCTTAAAAACCTGATTCATGGCTCGAGTTGGTATCAAATCGATTGCCATGTCGAGCCCCACAAGAAAATAATCATCTTTCTATCAAACGAGCATCAGAACAACACCAGATCAGTCATGAAGGATCACACAAGTTCTTTGGCAACAACAGGGATTGTTTTGAAATTTCACACATTGTTAGGCAGGGGCAAAACAGTCCTTTTACACCCATTTTTAGAATTTCTTTTAAATCAATTAAATTGTAATTATCTTCAATTTTAGTTAGCTTTAGGTGTACACCTATGTTTTTCCCCAATTCTATATAAGCATGCAAAACCAAATTGTAAAGGACTTTCGGTTCATTTCACACAACTATCAATAAAATTTCAATTTCCTCTTAAACTCGTGGGTGCTTCTTAGAGAGAGAAGAAAAGAGCTGATACCTTTCTGTAAGGTCACTTTCTCTCTCCTCCCCTCTCTCTCTTCTCCACTCTTACTCTCCTCATCTTTATCACTCCTCTTTCTCTCTCCTCATCTTTCTCTCTCCTTATCTCTCTTCTTCTCATCCCTATTCCTCTCTCTTCTCATCTCTATCTCTTTCTCTCTCTTCTTCACATCCCTATCTCTCTTTCTCTCTCTTATTCTCGTCCCTATCTCTCTTTCTCTCGCTTCTTCGCATCTCTATCTATCTCTCTCTTTCTCTCTCTCTCCATTCTTCTCATCTTTATCTCTCCCTCTCTTCTTCGCATCTCCATCTCTCTTTCTCTCCATTTTTCTCATTTTTATCTCTCTCTCTCTTCTTCTCATCTATATCTCTCTTTCTGCTCTTCATTTAACACAGTCGGTGAAGCCTAACACTGACTGCATCTTCTCTCTCTTCTCTATCCAACACAGTCGGTGAAGCCTAACACCGAATGCATCCTCTCTTTCTTTATGTCTAACACAGTCGGTGAAGCCTAGCACTGACTACATCTTCTCTCTTCTTTGTCCAACACAGTTAGCGAAGCCTAGCATCGACTGCATCTTCTCTGTCCAACACAGTCGGTGAAGCCTAGCGTCGACTGCATCTTCTCTCTCTTCTCTGTCCAACACCATCTGTAAAGCCTAGCACCGATTGCATCCTCTCTCTTCTCGTCTAACACATTCGATGAAACCTAGCACCGATCGTATCTTCTCTCTCTTCTCTATCCAACACAGTCGGTGAAGCCTAGCATCGACTGCATGTTCTCTCTCTTCTTTGTCCAACAGAGTCACTGAAGCCTAACGTCGACTGCATCCTCTCTCTTCTCATCTAACGCAGTTAGTGAAGCCTAGCACCGACTGCATCTTCTCTCTCTTCTCTATCTAGCATAGTTGGCGACACTCAGCTTCGACTGTGTTACCTCCCTCTTCTTTGTCTAACTTAGCTGACGATGCTCACCATCGACTGAGTCCTCTTCCTCGTCTTTGCATAATACAACCAGCGACACCTAGCGCCGTCTATGCTTTTCTCTCTTCCCTCATATTCTTCTTTTTCTTTCTTTCTCTTCCCACTCATTCTTTCTTTTCTCTTCTTATCTTATCTTACTCTTCTTATGTTTTTTCTTTATGATATTTGTTATTTCTGTTATTCTTTCATTTGATTAAAGAGGTTGAGATTTGCCTATCATGATAGTCCTGTCGTCTAGCCGTAATGTCGTTGTTCCACAATTACTGTGCCCGCTTTATTGCCACGACAAACTAACCATCGTGTCTAGCTAGTCAGTATCATTATTGACATTTAGTAGTAATCCTGTTGAGCTGGTCTGAGTTACCGAGCCCGTTTTACTACCATGTCAGGCCAATTACTCATCAGCTTAGTTACTGTGTTGATTTCCCTGTTTGGTCAAATTCTTCTCTCCCCCATCTTTCTTCTCTCATTCTTCTCTTCTTCTTTTGAATGTGCATGCTTGTGTATGTTCACCAAAGAGGCAAGGTGAGGTTTGTTGACCCACTTGCCATATAATATTTGCCATATGTGTGTGATTGCAAAAAATAGGAGAATACAAGCTAAGGGAATTGATTCCGAACCAGTTTTATTATTGGGCAGACTTTCTTCATAATCTAAGAGGGCACCCATGTGAGCTAGCCTGAGTAAGTCCCGAACCCACCTTAAATTCCTCTCTTATAGGTTGGTAATACTTGCCCTTGTTTTTGAGAGAGCGATCTCAAACGTCCTGGGTCTCCCCCGAAAGTCGAGACACGTGCCGCCTGGCAAAAGGCGAGATCGAGGCACCTAACCAATGATGCCCTTACCGATTTTTGTCATGTCTGCCTTTTTTTTTTGGAAAGCGTGTTTAAGGTCATGCCATCATGACCATCAATTTGGCATGTTTTAAGGTCATCCGTCGAGACTTGAGGGCATGTTTAAGGTCTTTCCTTTGAGACTGTCTGTTGTGATGTTTAATGTCATGCCACTAGGACGTGTGCTATATAGTTTAGGGTCATATAGCTTGGACTGTGCAGTTTACGGTCATGCAACTAGACCTCCGCTACAGTTTAAGGTCGTATTGTTTGGACCATGCAGTTTAGGGTCGTGCATCTAGACTGATGCTACAATTTAGGGTCATATTGTTTGGACCGTGCAGTTTAAGGTCATGCATCTCAACTGTGGTGTTTGAACAAACCTTCAATTTGAACTACCTTGTCGACCATCTTGGCGAGTGTATTGGGCCATGATGAAGTGACATAATGAGCCAACTCTAGGTGCATCCTGTCTATGCAGTATTGTATCTCTTGTGGCTCACCTATCGGTGTGGCCAGATTGCGCCACCTTTCGATGTACTTGATCACTGGCTTGTGTGGATTTTGTTTCACCTCAAAGAGTTAAAGGAGTTGCTCTTTCTTTTCTACGTCTAAAAAGTGCATAAGGAACTCTTCTTCCATTTGAGCCCATGATGAGATTGACCTTGGTAGTAACTGATAGTACCATTTGAATGCTGCTCCTGTAAGGATTCCCACAAATTGCCGAAGCAGTAGGCGCTCATTGTTCTCTGTATTGCCATAGGCTGCAATGAAATGGGCTATGTGTTGCCGCGATGAGCCAGTACTGTCAAACTTGGGGAAGTCGAGTCTTTGATAGCTCGGTGGAAATGGAGTTTGGTCAACATATGCTGGGTAAGGCTTTTGATAGTGATTCAGCTCTTCCATCACTGGGATATTGTACTTTTTCAATGCTTCAGCTACCATGCCTTACACTAATTCTTCGTTCCCAACCTAAGTCGTTGGGGAAGAGACTGGTAATGAGGGAGGAGAGGGTGGGAGTGGCTCTTCTTTTGATGGTGATGTTTCGACCGCGAGGCAAGGTGCTTGAGAGACGGTAAATAAGGCTTGGTGCCCGAAGGGGGTACGAGACACCAATACCTCTTGGCGCAAAGTTTCCATTGTTTCATCTTTTGACCTCATCTCAACTTGTAATTGCCTTATCGTGGTCTTGAGCTGCTCAATCTCGTCTCTATAGGATTTAGTACTTTGTCGATCACTATAGCTTCAACAGCTACCATACTTGAGGACTCTTCTTCTATTTGCTCGTCACATGCCTCGAAGCTTACAATATTGGATTCGACTGCTCCTGCTTCAACAACATCATTGGCGAGGGTCATTGGGCCTTCCCTCAGGCCTACTTCATTTTCCAAGGCTTGGGTATCCTCATCATCTAATGAGAATGTGAAACCCTGAAAAGATGATGTCACATCATCATCATTGAGGAAGCATTCTTTAAGATATCGAAAGAATATGCGATCGTCCTCATAAGGAGCCACGAAATTTCCAAGACATGGAGCCCATATGTGGTCAGCCTCATAAAGAATCATGGCATCTTCAGGAGCTAGCGGTGTTATTTTATTGGGGTGGTCAGCAAAGGGAATATTGACCATCTCATCCTTTATTATGGAATGATTTTCCTCCAATGAGAGTGACGAGCTCTCGTTAGAGATAGGAGTTATTGGGTCGATGAGGACGAGGGATGTCGCCCCATCAGGATTGATCTCTTCATCACCTAACGGGAATGTGAAACCCTCGTAGGGCAAGGCTTTGCAACACGCTTGACACGGGGGAAGCATGCAGCTGGCTTTGTGAGGAATCATGGTGCCCTCAAGGCATGGAGGAGCCATGTCAGTGGGGCAGCCAGCGGGGGAAGTGCAACTCTTCCCATCTAGTACTAGGGAGTGGCTTTTCTTGATGAGAGTGACGAACTCTCATCAAGGTAAGAATATCTGGATGAGAGAGGGTGAGGGAGGCCACATCATTAAAGCCATCTAGAGGGGACGGGAGTCCATCACTTCTCCGCAATTCTAGGGCGAATCCCGATGAAGGCTGGGAGAGGGTGAACGACAGCAAAGTCCCATTTTTGTTTATGAGATAAATCTCAATAATGAGCTTTTCAGGCCTTTAAAGTAGCTTAAGGGTATTGGTTCTCTTTTTAGTTTCATCTCGGGGAGCTAGGATGTTGAGGTAGACTTCAGGAGGAGCTGGTGGACAATTTTCTTGCATCATGGGAAGAAGACCAGTCCATTCATAATTCGAACTTCCCACCACCAAGGGATCATGGGCAACGCCCTCGGTGGGTTCAGCTTCCATCTAGCTTAAGCATATGCAAGGGGTGTGTAGGGCTGATCCGAAGAAGAGCTGAACCTTGAGGGTGTCCCGAGGTAACCTGAAGGTTGCCCTGAGGATGTGCAAGGACAAGTCCAAGAAGACCCAAACCCTGACAATATCTCGAGGCAACTTGAGGATTGCCCCGAGTGATGCAGTATGCATGTGAAAGGGGTGTGGGTCTAGGTCCAAGGAGACCCGAACCCTGACCGTGCATCGGGGTAACTTGAGGGTTGCCCTGAGTGGTGGAGCGTGCATGCAAAGGAGGTGCAGGGTCAAGTCCAAGAAAACTAGAACCTTGACCGTGTCCCGAGGTAACCTGAGGGTTGCCCCGAGATGTAGCTAGAATGGATTCTCCACTAGCTTTGGTGGGTGTGTGTGAGGTGGTGGCTTCAGAGTCACCTCCTCTTGGTGTCGAGCATCTTATTACCGGGCCCGTAGTGATAGAGAATGGGGCTCGGGATTTGAGATCGCTCTCTCGGAACCTTGCTCGAGAACAAGGGCAGGTATACCAACAGATGAGAGAGGAATTGAAGGTGAGTTCTTGACTTACTCGAGCTGGCTCGAGTGGGTGCCCTCTTAGATCATGAAGAAAGCCCCCTAGCTGCTTTAGCTGGTTCGAAATCACTTCCCTTGACCGGCAATCCTCTTCTTTTCTACAGAACACTTCTATGGTTAATTATGAGACAAGTGGGTTAAAGAGACCCACCATTGTCTTAGGGCACTGTACGTTCACACGAGAGGGCGATGAAGCGTAAGGTTCAAACAAAGATAGAAAAGGAAAGAAAACTTGACGAAGAGATGAGATGAGGATTGCAGTAGGGAAGTCATTGACTCGGACTAGTAACAAGATGAGGATGGTTCATAGAACCAGCACGGTGGCAATGCTACTAAAACCCGAGACTGATATGGCAGTGCTAGGCTAAGCCTACCCTGAATCAAGCGAGAAGAGATAAGAGAATTAAAATAAGAGACGAGACAACAAAGAGATGAGGTCCTGACGATGTTAGGTGTTGCTGCTCACTACCGTAGAGTAGCAGTGTCGTGGCCCTTGGGCGGCGCTCGACACTACTGCTCATGGTTAGAGAGTGAGAAATGAACTACAGACGACGCTAGGCATCGCCGTTGGCAACATAAGAAAACAACACGCCGCCATGCCGGCGACAATAGTTTCGGATGAAGCGCGTGACAATGGCCATTCGTGAAGCATGCGGCAGTAATCCTCACGAGGCGTGCGACGATAGGCATGGGACGCTAGAAGGATGGAGATGAACGGCAAACACGTGAAGGAAGTGGATAGACGGTAGTAGACGTTGCCGAGGCCTATAACAGGTGGCAAAAGGGTACACCGTCTGTTATAGACGAACAACAAGGAAGGACCCCATGCGCGGCAATGGGTTTCGTCGTCTAGGTTCTTCACTAAGACGTCCAAGCTACTTCTATGGACGACGATGGGAGGCGTCGTTTATAGGCCTCACTAGACGAAAGAGATAAAAGAAAAGAAGGAGAAGGAAACTCATGCATAGCACTGTCTTCACCATGCGCAACTTGTGTAGCCTTAGGGGAGGCATGCACGACACTGCCACTACCATGCATGACCCCTGTGAGGAACTCAAATGAAGAAGGAGTGGGGGAAGAGAGGAAAGAAGAGCGAGAGAAGAAGAAAAAGAAAAGAAGAGAGAGAAGATTTACCTCAAACCTAAGGGTACTTGTCAAAAGTTTCTCTCACCTCACTCTCTCTCTCAAATATGACCCAATAATGAGAAGAAAGAGAAACTTGTATTAAGTAAAAACTCTCAAGAGAAACTTGTATTAAGTAAAAACTCTTTCTTTTGTGAGAGGGGAGTCCTCTAGTGCATACAATGCTGGTACATATATATAGAATTTTCCCTAAACATGGGTGGATGATCAAAAGTAACCCTAATTGCTGGAAATTAAGATTAAATTGAATTAAAAGAAATTAGAAAATAGGGTGTAAAATGGCAGATTTGCCCCTTCCTAACACTTCATGGAATTCCATAGCAATCCCTGTGTTGCCCTAGAACTTGCGTGATCTTGGATGGCTGGTCTGGCATCGTTCTGATGCCCGATTGATTGTAAGACGATTGTTTTCTTGCAGGGCTTGGCATGACAATCGTTTTGATACCAACTTCGAGCCATGGATCGTGTTTTTAGTGCACCATCATGTGACTTGAAATTTGAATGGATTTTGAAACTTCGGATCAATAGTGTACTTGTTCCTTGATGTTTTTTGATGATTTCTTCACAGAATTACACTGAGCATGCCGTTATGATCGTGGGACAGCAAACACTGCTCGATTTCGAGCCTGAACAAAGATTTTGTAACTTGGGAATTTTTGCCAGAATATGGATTTTCAGGGACGGAATTTGAAGTCGCTTCGTCGGATTTGTGTGCAGAATCCGACCATTCATCACGTACGACGTTCAGATTAGTGATAGCCCGAGACCTTAAGCACACGATGGAATTGGCCTCGTGATGATAGGGCTCATGAGCGATGTGATATGGCCGCTCGAGCGAGGCACAACGCTGCTGAATTTCCTGCACTTTCTTCACGGATAAGCAACTTCTCTCTAGCTTTTCTTCGTGATTGGGTGTCATTACGGGGCGTGCCACATATCGAATTGCTCGTCTTGACTAGACGAACATGCTCACCAAATTTGAGCACAATCCAACATGGGACAGATGAGATATAAGCATCGAAAGTTACTGGTCGTGACTGTCTCTTCCATGGCATGGAGTTGCAGGTTGGCCGCATGGGAATAGCGTGTGGCCCCTCCTGTTTCACTCTTTTGCCTATAACTTCTTCTTGAAGTGTTTGTTTGGGCTGAAATTTGACCTTTAGGGGTTTTCGACCATGTCGAATCCAATAGTGGTCTACAACAATTTGAGTTACCAAAAATGTAGCTTTAGTTATAGGGGTCATTTCAGGGAGCTAGAGGTCGATTATGCTGGAACTATTTCTCAGTCTGCACTGCCTTAGACACGTCGGATTACGATGAAACTTGGTAGGAGACTTTTGAGAGACCTTTATGAAGACCTTGGCTGATTTCAGGGCTGTTCTGAGACTGCTAGAATTTCCACTGTTTGCTAGGCTTATTGAGCGGGGTCCCCATGTTGATGAAAAATACCTTCTAACAGCAACCAATTCTACCGGGAGACCACCGAAAAATCTAAAGAAATCTCCCTGTGACCTCTCAGTCTCCCTTCTTCTCGCCTTTCCAATTCCCTAAAAAAAGTCGCTGTATTGTCATTGTGTTTTCGGTGAGCCCACTGCTGTTCCTCCTCCTTCTCTTCTGGTGACTAAAAGACCATCAGGAAAGCCGCCAGAGTCCCCTGGTATATTTTCGTAGAGCTGTTGGTCTTTCCCCTTCTCACTGGAATCTTTTCACCTTTGCAAAATCACTACTACGGCCTATGAAGACCTCACTGCAACTCCACCGGGTTCCCTTCTTCTCAAAAAGCCCATGTTCCTTGCTCGAGAGGTCTCAACACTCTCTGCAAACTCTAATAAGCACCCTGTGAATGTCTTTAAACTTGTTGATGTTTGATTAGCAGATCTCTGAGCAATGGGGTCTTGTTGGAAGTCTCTCGACGAAAACTCTTGCTCTCTAAAACTCACTTCACTATTTTACCAAAGGTAAAATAGTAAAATGCGGTTTACCCCCTTTTGTAGATGAGGGTTACACAAAGTACCCTTCACAAGCTCGAAATGACATTCCAGTCCTTGTCTTCAGACGACGATAGGTCCAAGCCGGGGGGGGTCAAGCCCGAGGCCCTAATGCGAGTCATTGTCGCCTGCCCTTCTTGAGTTTACTACTGACTGCCTTTTCCTTTGACTTGTTGCCATTGGCGTCGCTATGTCTTAACACTGCACGCGTCCTCTAGATACTAATGCCAAATGCGTTACTAAGCGTAGCACCGTCCACGCTCCACGACGCTTAGTGCCGCACACCTCATCCAACTTATCACCGTGCGTCACTCTTCCCAAGCTCAACATCGTGCGTCCCTCGGATGCTAACGCCGCGCACTTTACTAAGGAGGCTAACGCCGTGCGCTTCATCAAGAGGCCTAATGCCGTGCACTTCACTAGAAAGGCTTAACGCCGTGCGCATCATGTAGGCTTAACGACATGAGCATAATTTGAATCTTATCGTCATGCGCATGCCGTAAGTGGCTCTCCCACTATCAGCTCCAACGAGCTACACCTAGGTATTACAACATGACCATCGTTTTGCATTCCCAAGGAGTCCATTCCCTACACTACAATCATCATATCTTCAGGGAGTCAAGTCTTCAGTTACGGCTCTGTTCCCCATGGAGTCACATTCCCATACCACCTAAATGGTTTAGGTGCACGACCTTAAACTACATGGTCCAAATTATATGACCTTAAACTATATCGTCCAAATTATATGACCTTAAACTGTAGCAATGGTCTAGGTGCACGACCTCAAACTGCATGGTCCAATCTATATGACCTTAAACTGTAAAGGTGGTCTAGGTGCACGTCCCAAAACTGTATGGTCTAAACTATATGACCTTAAACTGCAACGGTGGTCTAGGTGCACGTCCCTAAACTGCATGGTCCAAACTATATGACCTTAAACTGCAGTGGTGGTTTAGGTGCACGACTCTAAACTACATGGTTCAAACTATATGATCTTAAACTGTAGTGGAGGACTAGTTGCACGACCTTAAACTGCATGGTCTTAGCCGTATTACTTTAAACTGCATAATCATGGTCCGAGCTACAAGACCTTAAAACTTTAACGCACGTCCCTATTTCAAAACATTAAATGATGAGACAAATAGTTCATTTATAAGACTTTAAACTATGAAATGGACACACCTCTCCGCCGGGTGTATTCCACCACTGTCCCTAGTGGGGTTGCACTTGTGCTCCGACCTACCATCCTCAGTGGAGTTACATGCATGCCACTGCCCTTCATCCCCATGGAGTCATATTTACCCCATTAATACCCAGTGGGTCCACTTCTCATTGAACCACTATCTCTATCCCCCACGAAGCTTTACTTACATGACGACCCACTTAAATGGTTAAGGTGCACGACCCTAAACTGCACGGTCCAAACTATATGACCTTAAACGGTAGCAGAGGTCTAGTTGCATACCATTAAACTGCGTGGTCCTTGTTGTAAGACTTTAAACTACACAGCCATAGTCCAAACTATATGACCTTAAATTGTAGTGGAGGTCTAGTTGCACGACCTTAAACTACATGGTCCTCGTTGTAAGACTTTAAACTACACAGCCATGGTCCAAACTATATGACCTTAAACTATAGTGGAGGTCTAGTTGCACGACCTTAAACTGCATGGTCTCAGCTGCATGAATTTAAACTGCGTAGCCAAGGTCCAATTGTATAACCCAAAACTATAGTCACGTCCAGGCCACATGACGTTGAACTGCTTCGCACAAGGTCTAGGAGGCAGGACTTTAACATGCTTTCACACACACAAGCGCTCACAATACCATTTTTGCGCATCCCATCTTCATCAACTCCCTAAGGAGTTCATTCCCCTCTACATCATTCACCATTCATTAGTGAGTTTCACTCATGCTCACGAAATGGCGAACCATTCCATCATCCATATTCGCCGTCCGCTAGTGGGTCACCGCTATCCACCTCCCATTTTCCCAAAGTGAGTTTAATCACCATCATGCTCACTCCATGGCCTCCAAAGGCTGTCATCAATCACCACCATGGTCCAGCTGTATGACCCTAAACTATAGTCATGTCCAGGCTATACTACGTTAAACTGCTTCGCAAAGGTCCTGAGGCATGACCTTAAACAAGCCCCCACAAAAAAGGAAAGAAAGAAAAATAGACGGACATGACAAAAACCCAAAAGGGCATCATGGGTAAAAATATAAAAAAACAAAGATTAAAAGTGGACGGGTACGGTTACAAAACCGCTAGTGAAAATGTCCAAAAATAAAACCTAGGCATGGTGAAAACCCGAAAGGGCGCCATGAGAAAACACGGATGAAAAGGGTGGACATGGCCACAAGGTCATGGGTAAAAGAGTTCAAAAATAAAGGAGGTTGGTGAAAACTGTCTTTACGGTGCCACTTCCCCAGTTCAGGTGAAAACCCGTAAAGGGCGCTTGGACCGATAAAGCAAGTTGACGCAACATCACAGCCTCAATTGGCACCCAATTGTCAAACAGGCGTAATTCTGGCTAATGAGGTCCACACAAAATCCTCAGCTGTCAGGATCCAATCACAACACAAGATGGCTCACCCGGGAGTTAGAGCCTCATAAGATCTCCCAAACTCCAAAATGAAAGAGTGTCCCTAGGGTGAGGACAATGATGAAAGATCCCTCCAAAACAAAAAAGAGTCCTTGAGGGTGAGGATGATGACCGAAAGATCCCTCTAAAAATAAAAAAAGAGTCATTGAGGGTTAGGATGATGACCGAAAGTTCCCTCTAAAAACAAAGAAAGAGTCCTTGAGGGTGAGGATGATGACTGAAAGATCCCTCCAAAATAAAAAGGAGTCCTTGAGGGTGAGGACGATAACTGAAAGATCCCTCTAAAACCAAAAAGAGTCCTTGAGGGTGAGGATGATGACCAAAAGATCCCTACAAAGCACAAAGAGTCCTTGAGGGTGACGACGATGAACAAACGATCCCTCAAAATAAAAAATATTCCTTGAGGGTGAGGACGATAAACAAAAGATCCCTCAAAAACACAAATGGCCCTCAAGGGTACCGTCCGATAGGGTGAGGATTATAAATACCAATCTCTCCATGTCGTAAACTTGTTTGATAGGGTGGAGACCATAAAAACTAATCCCTACGGTCTCGTGAGGGTAAGAACCGTAACGAGATCTCTCAAAGTCTCTGTTGGAAGGTATTTTTCATCAACATGGGCCCCACACTCAATAAAGCTTAGCAAACAGTGGAAATTTCGGTAGTCTCAAAATAGTCTTGGAATCAGCCAAGATCTTCATAAGGTCTCTCAAAAGTCTCCTACCAGGTTTTGTAATAGTTCGACATGTCTAAGGTAGCGCAGACTGAGAAACAGTTCTGACAGAATCGGTTTCTAGCACCCTGAAACGACCCCTATAGCTAGAGATATATTATCAATATCTCAAATCACTGTGGGAACACTACCATTGGATCTGTTACAGTCGAAAACCCCCAGGGGTCAAATTTCAGCTCGAACGGGCATTCCAGGAAGAAGTTATAGGTAAAAGAGTGAAACAAGAGGGGTTGCATGCTAATCCCCTGCGGCCACCCTACAACTCCACGCCATGGAAGGGACACTCACGAATAGTGACTTTCGACGCACATATCTCACCTGTCTCAAGTCGGATCGTGCTCAAATTTGGTGAGCATATTCTTTTAGTCAAGACGAGCGATTTGATATGTGGCACACCATGTGGCGACACTCGAGCATGAAGAAAAGTAAGAGAGAAGTTGCTGGTCCGTGAAGAAAGTGCAGGCAATTTAACAGCGTCATGCCTCGCTCGAGCGGCCAAATCACGCCGCTCGTGAGCCCGATCGTTGTGAGACTAATTCCATCATGTGCGTAAGGTATCGGGCTATCATTGACCTCGAACCCCGTATGTGATGAACGGACATATTCTTCACACAAAGTCGACGAAGCAACTGTAAATTCCATCGTCGAAATTTTAGATTCCAGCAAAAATTTCAAAGTTACAAAATCTTTGTTTGGACACAGAATCGAGCTGCGTTTGTTGCCTCGTGATCGTAATGGCATGCTCAATGTAATTCAATGAAGGAATCATCGAAAAACATCAAGGAACGAGTACACTATCGATTCGTAGTTTCAAGATCTATTCCAATTTTAAGTCACATGATCATGCACTAAAAAAACCATCCATGGGTCGAAGTTCGTATCAAATCAATTGCCATGTGGAGCCCTACAAGAAAACAATCATCTTACGATCAACCGGGCCTCAGAACGACCACGGATCATTCATGCAAGATCATACAAGTTCTAGGGCAACATAGGGACTATTTTGAAATTTGACGAGTAGTTAGGAAAGGGCAAATCTATCATTTTGCACCCTATTTTATAATTTCTTTTAATTCAATTTAATATTAATTTCTAGCAATTAGAGTTACTTTTGATCATCCACTCATGTTTGGGCAAAATTCTATATATACGTACTAACATTGTAAGCACTAGAGGATTGAACCTTTCACAAAAGAGAGTTTTTTACTTAATACAAGTTTCTCTTTATTCTCATTGTTGGGTCACGTTTGAGTGAGAGAGTGAGGAGAGAGAAACTTTTGACCAGTTCCCTTAGGTTTGAGGTAAATCTTCTCTCTCTTCTTTTCCTTTTTTTATTCCCTCTCTATTCTTTCCTCTCTTCTCTCTCTTCTCCATCTGAGTTCCTCACAGGGGTCATGCACGGTAGTGGCAGTGCTGTGCATGCCTCCCCTAAGGTCACACAGGTTGCGCATGGCAATGGCAATGCCATGCGCGAGTCTCCTTCTCCCTTTTTTTTCTTATATCTCTTTCAGTGAGGCTTGTAGAGGGCGTTGGCCATTGCCGCCCAGGGTCTTTCCCTGCTGTGCATCTATAGTAGACGGCGGTACCCTTCGCAGCCTACTAGAGGTCTTGACAATGCCTATCACCTTCCGTGAAGCATCCTTTGCGTATTCGGCATTCATCGCCATCCTTCCTGCGTCCCACACTAATCGCGGTGCGTCTTGTGAGGATTATCGCCGCCGCGTGCTTCACGAATGACCATCGTCGCATGATTCATCAGAGACTATCGCTGCCTGAGTGGGGACGTGTTATCTTCTTATGTTGCCAACAGCGATACCTAACGCCGTCTGTAGTTCATTTCTCACTCTCTAGCCATGACCAGTAGCGTCGAGCGCCGCCCAAGGGCCACGACGCTGCTACTCCACGATCGTGAGTGGCGACGCTTAGCACTGTCGGGACTCATCTCTCTGCTGTCTCTTGTCTTCTTTTCACTCTCTTGTCTCTTCTCGCTTGATTGAGGGTAGACTTAGCCTAGCACCACCATATCGGTGTCGGTTTTGGTTTTGAGTAGCATTGCTTCGGTGCTGGTTCTAAGAACCATGCTCGTCTTATTACCACTCCGAGTTGATGACTTCCCAGCTGCAATGCTGTCTCGTCTCTTCATTAAGCTTTCTTCCCTTTTCTATCTTTGTTTGAACCTTACACTTCATCGCCCTCTCGTGTGAACGTACAGTGTCCTAAGACAAGGGTGGGTCTCTTTTACCTACTTGTCTCGCAAATTAACCATAAAAGTATTGTGCAGAAAACAAGAGGATTGCAGGTCAAGGGAGCCGATTCCGAACCAGCTAAAGCAGCTGGGGGGCTTTCTTTGTAATCTAAGAGGGTACCCGCGCGAGCCAGCCCGAGTAAGTCCTGAACACACCTTCAATTCCTCTCTCATAGGTTGGTATACCTGCCCTTGTTCTCGAGCAAAGTTTCGAGAGAGCGATCTCAAATCTTAACTTCGTCAGAAACCCGAGATACGTACCCTAGATCATCCAGATCTGGAAAGTGAGATCGAGGCACCTAACCAGTCTCTTCACCCCAAAGTCTCCTATAATGGATCTGCGACAAATTCGTCCAAACGTCTGAGCATCCTAATTACAACATTGTGTGGATTTATCCTTAGTGTTCACGTGGTCTTGTGGCTAGGAAGAAAAAAAGAAACAAAGCCAAAGAAAATTTTCCAAATGTTGTCCTTCTCGCTTCTCTCGAACCACAACATTCGGTGGGGCATACTGTTTGAAGTCATTTTCAGCACCATGGGTCCCCGATGCGGAATAAAAAAGGGCAGCCGCTCAATAAAGCCTGACAAACAGTGAAAAATTCAACGATCTTAGAATAGCCCCATAGGTGGCCAAGATCTTCATAAGGATTCTTAAAAGCCTCCTGCCAAGTTTCGTCGCATTCCGACTTGTTTAGGGCAGCGCAGATGAAGAAATAGTTTTGGCAGAATCAGCCTCTTACATCCAGAAACGGACCTTTATAACTGGAACCCTACTTTTGGGGCATCAAATGGTCACAGGACCACTGACATTGGATCCAAAATGGTTTAAAACCCCCAAGGGTCAAATTTCAGCTTAAACGGACACCTCAAGAAGACGTTATGGGCAAAATATCGAAATAAGAGGAGCCACACACTATTCATGTGAGGCCACTCTGCAACTAAACTCCATTAAAGCACAGTCACGAACAGTGAACTTATGATGTACATATCTCCCTCGTACGATATCAGATCGCGTTCAAACTTGTTGAAGTGTGTTCGTCTTGTTGAGATGAGCGTTTTGATATATGGCACATCCTGTGACGATATCAGAGCAAGGAGAAAAACTAGAGAGAAGTTCGTGATTCAAAGAAACATGTTGTAGATTTCCAGCAGGATATCCACTCACTTGAGCAGCCAAATCACACCACCCACAAGCCCCATCGATGCAAGACCAGTTGTATCGCGTGCGTAAGGTCTGTGGCTATCATCGGTCTGAACTCCACGCGTGATGAACAGTTGGATTTCGCACAAGATCAAGTTGAAGTCATTGCAGATTCCAGCAAGCAGAATCCCAAATTTTGGCCAAAGTCCAAGATTGACAAAACTTCGTTCGGGCACCAAATCGCATCCCGTTTGTTGCAATGCGATCGTGGTGACATGCTTAGTGCAATTCAGTGAAGAAATCGTGGAAAAACATTAACATGAAGATGTATTATCGATCGAAAGTTTTCAAGATCTATGTGAATTTCAAATTATGTGGTCATTTTAAAATGTGCTTGATGGATTAAAATTGATGTCAAAATGATCGTAGCATCGAGCCCTACACGATGACAATCATATTTTGTTCATTCGGATGCCGGATCGTCAATGGATCGTTCGAGAAGAATCAAGAACGTCCCAAGTTTTCAGCAGGGACTGTTTTGGAAATTTTCAATTGTTAAGAAGGGGCAAATATGTCATTTTGCACCTATTTTCCTAACTATATTTAATTAAAAAAATTGTAATTATCTTCAATTAGGTAAAAAAATAGTTGTCCACCTATGTTTGAACGCTCATGCTATATATATGCACGTAATGCTCATTGTAAAGGACCCTCCTTTTGATTAATAATTATTTTTTTCAAGAGTAAGAGTTGGGTTGCGTTTCTTCTTTGGAGAGAGAAAGAGAGGAGAGAGAAAGTTTAGGGCTGTACCCCTCCTATCTTCAAGGTATTTTATGTCTCTTCCCTTATTCTCTCTCTTCGATTTTCTTTTTCCCTCTTCTTCTCTTTCTTCTTCTTCGTCTATCTTCTTCTTCTTCTTTGCTGAGTCTTTCTCAGAGGCCAAGTACGGTAGTGGCAGTGCCGTGCATGCCTCTTTCTTTCTTCTCCCTCTTTCTCTTCTCTCCCTATTCTCTATTCCCCCTCCTGTGGTTTCACTGGTCGTGCATGGTAGCGATGTCTATCGCAGATGGCAATGCCTATCATTGCCCACGGGGGCCTCACTCGCGCTTTGCGTCTAACGCAGACGGCGATGCCTATCACCCATTGCGGGGGTCTCATCCGTGCTTCACACCTATCGTAGACGACGATTCCTATCGCCGCCCACAGGGGTCTCACTTGCGCTTTGTGCATGTCACAAACGACGATGCCTATTGGCCCCCGCGGGGGGCTTACAAGTGCTTCTTACCTTGTGCAGACGGCGATACCTATCGCTGCCCGCGAAGGGTCGTGGCAATGCTCACCGCCGTCCGTAGGCCTCTCTTTTGTGCTCTGTGCCTATCGTAAATGGCAATACCTATCGCCGCCCACGAAGGGTCGTTTCTACCTTGCCGTGTTGCAAACAGCGATACCTATCGCTGCCAACGAAGAGTCGCTGCTGCCTTCCCATGTCATCGACGGCACTGTCTATAGTTCACTGCTCACCCTTCCACCACGAGCAGCAGTGTTCAACGCCGTCCAGGGGCCACGACACTTTTACTCCACGGCTGTGGACGGCGATGCCTAACGCCGCTGGGACCTTCTTACTCCATCTCGTGTCTTCTCTCCGCTCTCTTCTCCTCTCTTTTCTTCCATTCTCACTTGACTAAAGGATAGACTCAGTCTAGCACTGTCATAGCGGTTTGGCTGTCAAGCAGTATTGCCGTCGTGCTGGACCAAAGTATCATGCCCGTCTTGCTGCCACACCAGATTAGGATGGTCATATTAGTGTTGGTTTCGAGTAGTATTGCCATCACGCCGGTCTGAGTTACCATGCCCGTCTTGCTACCAGTCCGAGTCAGTCACTGTACTGGTTCAGCTATCATGCTTGTCTTGACCCCTTGTGAATTCCTCTTCTCTGTTCTCCTCTTTTTTAAACCCTCTTCCTCACCACCCTAACTTTTCAGCTTCTCTGCCATTTGAATGTGCACATCCATGTATGCTCGCCCCAAGACAAGGGTGGGTCCCTCAACCCACTTGTTTTGCAAATTAACCATATTAGTGTTGTGCAGAAAACTAGGAGATTGCAGGTCTGTAGATACCCCATTTTAAATCTGGCAAATTCTGTGGTTTCTTGAACCCTTAGGACCACACTTAACTTAGTAAACCCAATTCCATAGTTCACAAGGCCTACCTCGTGATCCGAAATCAGTTGGTCTTCTTAGAACCCTGCAGTTTTGACTCAGATTTCTGTAAATGCCTTTTTTACCAAAAAAATCATTCAAAATAGTAAAAAAAATCCGTTTTGACTCAAATTTTCTCTAAGAGCTTCACAAGAGGTTGAGGAAAACACCAGAAGTGAAAATTTTTAATTTTGACAAAAATTGGTGTGTGCGACATGGGGTGTGCAGCCCAGGCAACGTGACCCGTGCCGCTTAGCCTTGGGGGACATGGGGCGTGTCGTCTAGGCGACACGATCCGTGCCACCCGGGTGACACACCCCATGCCGTCCAGGCTACACGACTCATGTCGCCCAGATCCGAGACCTCTAAAAGGCATTTTTGACTGAGTTTGCTGGTTGGTTACGGGAAGATATTCTCCCTAAAAACTTTGGCTCCCTTTTGGAGATCTTTTGGGGACCATTTAGAGGGGATGAAGAGAGAAACTAAAGAGTCCGTAGAAAAGAAAATGGTAGAGAGATAAAAACTTAACAGAGAAAAAGAAACAGAAGAGATAGACATGGAAAACCTGAGGGAGTTACAAGAGAGAAAACCGTGAAAATTACATCAGGAAGCCTCAGTCCCCCCGAGAGAAACCCCAAATCTACCCTTAAGACACAGACCAGATCTACTCTTAAGACGAAAAAGCCTAAATGAAAGTCTTCACACTAGAGACTTGCTGATCGACATCTGGATCTGAAGGGCAAGAGGAACCAGTTCTGATACGGGCGAGCCCTCAAGGGCTCGGGAGTCCCGAGCCATCCGGCTCGGTCTGGTACTCATTCTCCCTTCATTTATTTTATTTTATTTTATTGCATTTATTTTGTTTTGATCTGATTTTTATTTGCTTTTTATTAAAAAATCATATTTTAAATGCGTTTGATCAAGCTGGCTCCGCCATAGATCTGAGAGCAGATCTGCTCATTTCTGGGCAGATCTGGCCTCAGTTCTAAATTCGATTATTTTCAATTTATCTATCACTTGTTTTCCATTTCATTTTTATTAGTTTAAATTGTCATATCAGAGTCATTTACATTCGCAGATTGCTTTGATTTTGCATTGTAAACAGTTTGGCGCCCACCTTGAGGCAAATCGAGCGTGATCCGAGCATCAAAATTTTGAAAATCTCAGAATATTTTGAAACTTTTCATGTATGTTTTTGGTACCATTTTGTGACTGTCCCAAAGTTCCAGGTTAAAATAAAATATTTAAAAATATAAAAAAAAATATTTTTCTGTTAGATATTTAGTCCCCTCTTATTTTCATCAAAAAAACATTTATTTGTTGTTTCTCCAAGTTTACAGTAAGATTAGTTTAT
Organism: Amborella trichopoda; assembly: GCF_000471905.2. The sequence continues at coordinate 4,422,450 of NW_006499364.1, read as the reverse complement.
CAATATATACAAGAAAAAAATATTAAAAAATTTAAAAATAATAATGTTTGGGCGACACTAAGCATGCCGCCCAGGCGACACGGACCGTGCCGCCCATGTCCAAGGTGACACTCTCTATGGTTCCCCCCGTCGCCCAATTAAGAATTTTTTGAAATTTTGTAGGCAGGGTCCTGGGTCTCTTTTACGGCTTTTAACAAAATTTCAGAGAAAATAAAATTTTTAAAAATACCAAAACATATTTTGCTTGATACAGGTTTGTTCTTTCTATTGTTCTTCTTTTTCACTTTGTTTTAATTTTATTTCATCAAAAAGTTGATTTTCCTACTTCTGCAAGTTTCTGCAGCCTTATTTATTTAAGGGTAAAAATAAAAAAATAAAAAAATGAATTTTTTTTTTGGGCGACATGACTCGTGCCGCCCTATCACAAAGGTCCCAGAAAATTCCTGGGACCCCACAGGACTGCCCCAGTGAGTTTTGGCTCCCTGTTGACGAAATTTTGACTTAAAATAAATTTTTTAAAAATATAAAAATAATATTTTTCTTAAGATAAATTGTCATGCTTCTAACTTTTTATTTTTTACTTTAGTTTATTAAGTTTTGTTGAAACCATTTTTCCCTGCTTTCACCATGCTTAGTCTAACTGTATTTCATCAAAGTTAAAAAAGATAGAAAACAAAAAAAATATATACATTGAGGACTGCTTACACCCACCCTGATTTCATTGTTCTGACTTTACCTTCTTAGGGGTTGCTTACCCCTCATCTATACTGTGCTTTGAGGAAGTTTCTCCTCGAAGCGCGCATCGCTAAACACGATCAATGTCAAGCGCCCACTTATTTTCTTTCTTTGCATTGTGTGTTTGTGTGCTTGACATTATTTTCATTTGCGTGCTTCTTTACACACTCTAGCACACACCGACTGGGAATCCCGAAAAACCAGAAAACAAAATTTTCGAAACCCCAAAATCCACATTAACGGCGTGAGGAGAACCTAGCATTGAGAGTTGAGGTGGTTGGGATTCGCGTAACTTTAACTGTGAGCGCCCCTCCATAATCCTTTGCCTCAAAGCAATTCTGCGTATAGTAGGACTAGGTGAACATCCTATAACAGGAGGCCTAGACTTATGTGGGGACCTATATCAGCTTAGCCGCATTTCAATAGTTAGGAACCCACTTTCAAGCCAAGCCTACTCATAATCAGACTAGGTCAAACATTTTCGTGTGGTTGCTTACTTATTTATGATTGGTTAATCTTAGATTCCAGTCCGGACCTGCTTTTGGTGCGAGCTGGAGCTTCTAGGCCCAAGTTCTGGCATATACCCAGCCTAGCTCAGATCCAAACCAAGTTTCGCCTTGGTCCAAACCTAGGCCCCCTCTTGGTCCAAGCCGAGGGCTCGTTCCTAGCTCATCTTTGATCTAGTCCAGGTCCATGCTTAGTCTGATCATTAAAACTCTCTAGGTTCAAGTCCAGGCTTGTACCCAGCCTAGCCTAAGTCTGAACCAAGTTCACACCCAGGTTTAAAACTAGGCCCCCTCTTAGTCTAAGCCGAAAGCTCCTTTCTAGCTCATCTTTGATCCATTCCAGGTCCACGCCTGGTTTGATCATTAAAATTCTCTGGGTCTGAGTTCAGACTTGCACCTATCCTAGCCCAAGTCCAAACCAGGTTCACACCCGGTTCGAACCTAGACCCCATTTTCTTCCGAGCCAAGGGTTAGTGCCTAAACCAACTTTGATCTAGTCTGGGTTCACACTCGGTCTGATTATCATAACCCTCTAGGTCCAAGCTTAGGCTTGCACCCAGCTCAGTCCAGGTCTGAACCATGCTGTGACAACCCAAACTTTTCTCGACCAGTTAGAAGGTATGGCGGGATAGGGAGGCTGAGGTTGAGTGCCAGTGCCAAGTGAGTTGGAGAAGAAGGCCAGTGCCAGGTAAGTTGGAGAAGAAGGCCAGCGCCGGTTGGTAGAGCCAGTGCCGAGTGAGTTGGAGAAGAAGGCCAGCGTCGGTTGGAAGAGCCAGCGTTGGGTGATTTGGAGAAGAAGGACATCGCCGATTGGAAGAGCCATCGTAGGGTGAGTCGGAGAAGAAGGCCATCTTTGGTTGGAAGAGCCAGCACCGAGTGAGTTGGAGAAGAAGGCCAGTGCCGGTTGGAAGAGCCAACGCCGGGTGGATTTGTGTGAAGAGGCCAGCATCGGTTGGAAGAGGCCAGCACCAGTTGCTAATTTTATTTTATTTCATCTTTATTTTAATTCATCTCTCTCATTTTTATTTCATCCTGTAACAAGGTGGGGACCTTGCCCCACTTGTCGGTACTTCTAACATGTGTGTGCGTGTGTTTGTAGGAACGGAGAAACAGGTCAAGGGTGGCGATTCCAAACCGGCCATAGGCCAGAGGGGATTTCCAACGTGATTTAAGAGGGCGCCCATGAGAGCCAGCCCCAGCGTGTCACGGACCCACGTGAGGTAAGTCCCGCCTCACGACCTTAAATTCCTCTCTCACAGGTTGGTAATACCTTCCCTCGTTCTCGAACAAGGTTCCTAAGAGAGCGATCTCAAAATTTCCTGGGTCTCCCCTGAAACCCGAGACGGGTGCCGCCCAATGATCCAGATCCGGAGGGCGAGATCGAGGCACCTAACCAATGATAAAGTTGATAATAATGAAAAAGAATTTTAAAAAACGGTGCTCACTTAAGATAGCCCAATAATGGTGCATAATACCCAAGACAATGAATTGGACAACCAAGATGAAGATCAAGAGTCTGAAGAAATCTCTCAACCTGAGGAACCTACTTCCCATGTTGAGCAATTCAAGAAGAGGTTTGGTGGTGACCCAACGGCTATCATCGAAGAGACGATTGACGTAAACCTAGGAACTGAGAAGGACTCAAGGTTAACCAAGATTGGAACCTCCTTATCTTCTGAGGAGAGGGAAAATGTGATTTCCTTGCTCAAGAAATATCGTGATGTCTTCTCCTAGTCATACGATGATATGCCAGGGCTAGATCCCACATTGGTGCAACATCACTAAATATTTAACGAAGAGGCGAAGCCTGTAAGGCAGAAACTCCGACGTCGAAAGATCCACCTCGACCTCAAAATCAAAGAAAAAATCGACAAACTGCTCAAGCCGAGGTTCATTACTCTCGTCAATTATTCAGAGTGGTTGGCCAACATAGTGGTTGTACCCAAGAAAGACGGGAGGATCCGAGTGTGTGTCGATTACAGAGACCTCAACGAGGCATGTCCCAAAGACAATTCTCCATTACCAAACATAGATGCCTTGGTCGACAATACTGCGAGTCATGAGATGTTGTCATTCATGGACAGCTTCTCGGGTTACAACCAAATCCTCATGGCAGAAGAAGACCAAACCGAGACGTCATTCATAACGCAATGAGGAACCTACTGTTACAAAGTCATGCTCTTCGGTCTAAAAAATGCAGGAGCAACTTATCAATGGGCAATGACTAGCATCTTCCATGATCTAATGCATACCATTATGGAAGACTATGTCGACGACATTTTGGTCAAGTCAATGATTAGGTCTGATCATCTCACCAACCTGAGAACCATTTTCGAAAGACTCCAAAAATACCGACTCAAAATCAATCCACAAAAATGTGCCTTCAGAGTTGAATCCGTCAAATTATTAGGCTTTATAGTAAGCTAAAGAGGCATTGAGGTGGACCCGTCCACAATATGAGCCATCACTGAAATGCCTCCTCTCTGGAACATCAGAGAAATCTGTGGGCTTCAAGGTCGCATAGAAGCCATAAGGCATTTCATTTCACAACTGACGGATAAGTGTGAATCATTCAATAGATTCCTTAAGAAGAACACCCCATTCATATGGGATAATGAATGCCAAGAAGCGTTCAATCAATTCAAGGAGTACCTCACCAAACCTCTCATCCTTAGTTCTCCTAGTCCAGATAAATCCATGTTCCTGTACATGCCAGTGAAAGACAAGACCATGGGGGCAATGTTAGGACAATATAACGACCATGAAAAAGAACAAATGGTATACTATATCAGCAAAACCAACTATGAGACAAGATATACGGATGTGGAGAAACACTGCTTAACACTTGTGTGGGCAATGCAGAAACTAAGACATTATGTCTTATCTCATTCAGTCAAGCTTATATAAAAAATTGACCCACTCAAGTACCTATTGAAGAGGCTAGTCCTCAACAAATGTTTGGCGAAGTGGAGAATGCTTTTGAACAAGTTCGAGGTCGAGTATGTCACTCAAAAATCGGTCAAAGGATAAGCCATTGCTGACCACTTAGCTAAACATGTACTGCATGAGAATATTCCGGTTAACATGGATCTCCCTGATGAGAACCTCTTCACAATTGAGGACTTGATGTGGGAGCTATATTTTGATGGTGCAAAGAATGAATACGGGTCAAGTGATGGAGTTATAATATGTTCACCCGATAAGATTTTAATGGCAACATCCATCAGATTGAATTTTCCATGTACCAATAACTTTGCTGAGTACGAAGCCCTGATAACCGAGCTTGAGAATGTCATGGGAGTGAAAATCCAGCAAATACTAGTGAATGGTGACTCCTTACTTGTCATAAACCAAGTTCAAGAGATTTGGAAGGTGAAAGAAGAAAAGCTTAAACCTTATCAAGAAAAGGTGGAAAAGATGATCCCATATTTTAAGAAAATCACCTTCCAGCACATGATTAGGGAAAATAATCGGTTCGTCGACACCCTTGCAACCCTTGCCTCAATAGTCGATATTCCTCCAGAAATCACCACGCTCCCATTCTAGATCAGGAACAAACATGACCCTTCCCCACTAAGGACCGAAAAAGAAATAGAGTAAGAAAATGAGAATGATAGGGAAGTATCTCTCGTGGCTTCAGATGCACTAGTTAAGGAAAAATCATGGTTCCACGATGTTCTGTCCCTGCTAAAAGATGGGTTATACCCCGAAGGAGCCACCAGAAAAGATAAAGAAGCCCTTCGAAGGTTTTCGATGGGATTCTTGGTGAGAGGTGACCTCCTGTTCAAGAAATCCTTTGATGACATCATTCTACGGTGCCTCGATCAGCCAGAAATTGACCAAGTACTAACAAAGTTGCACAATGAAGGAGGTCATTTTGGGGTAACCGCCTTAGCTAAAAAAATCAAGCACCAAGGCTATTACTAGACCACCATGGCTGAAGACTGCTTGAAGTTTGTTAAGAGGTATCCCAAATGTCAACTCTATGGAGACCTCATCCATGTACTGTCCGTATCACTCAACTCAACACCGCCCGTATGGACCTTCGCCATGTGGGGTCTTGATATTATTGGAATGATTTCACCAAAAGCCTCAAACGGCCACCGTTTTATATTAATGCTACAGAATACTTCACTAAATGAGTAGAGGCCGCGTCATTTGTTAAAATTGAAGTCCAACATGTTGCCCATTTCATAAAGAATAACATTGTATTCAGATTTGGAGTTCCTAAGTCAATCATCACTGACAATGGATCCAATCTCAAAAATTAAAAGGTCACTAAAGTGTGCAAAAGGTTTGGGATAATAAAAAAATTCTCCACACCTTACTACCCTCAAGGTAACGGACAAGTAGGAGCCACAAATAAAGGACTTCTCAAAATCATAGACAAAATAATAGAAGTCAGTAAAGATTGGCACGAAAAGCTAAATGGTGCCCTATGGGCCTACCGGACAACTGAGAAGACTCCTACTGGCATGACTCCATACTCATTGATGTATGGTATGGAAGTAGTGCTACTTATAGAGGTTGAGATACCATCTCTCTGAGTCCTTATTCATAAATATTCAGATGAGACCAAAAGACTGAAAGCAGGAATCGCTGCCCTCATTAATTTGAATGAAAAACGATTACGAGCAATACAGAATATCGTTGCTTACCTACGTAGAATTGAGAGGGAATATCAAAGAAAAGTTGTTCCTCGACAATTCAGAGAAGGAGACATGGTACTCAAGAAAATCTTCCACACTTATGCAAATCCACACCCTTTAGGCAAGTTCGAACCTAATTGGGAGGGGCCATTCGTGGTTACCCGAATGCATGCAGACAATTCTTATAAGATAAAAAATCAGGGGGGGTACGAACTCAACGACCCCATTAATGGAATGTATCTCAGAAAATACTACCTGTAACAGGCTAAAAAACGTGGTGAAAACTTGAAAAGGCATCACAAAGAAAAAAAAAAAGTTAAAAAATAAAATAAAAATGGACATGGTGAAAACCTAAAAAGGTATCACGGGTAAAAGGAATAAAAAGATCTCTAAGAAGGAGTTTTCGATGCAAAACACTCAAGTACAAACAAGTACTTGCAAGTTTCAATAATACTGCACAAGCAGACCCTGAGAATGAAGACTCCTCCTAGACCCTGCAGGTTCCCAACAGAAGCAACTCAGAAAGATGTAGGAGGGTGACATGAATGGAAAACTGAAGTGATTTCGACAAACCCTAAAAAACATCGAGACCCTCCAAGATGGAAGCCCGACAAGAATTCAGAGGACTCTTCATGAATCCGCGAAGCACAGGATGAAAGCTCCAAAGGTGAAAAGACAACTTCGAGAACTTTTGAGTTCTCATGATCCCACAAGCAAATCCTTTCTTTCATCATCTTTGGGTAAAAACTTGATAAAGAAAATGACCACCAAAGGGGTCACAGGTGGCAAAACTGTAAAGCCCATCCCTTTCAAAAATTCTGTTTCAATTTGATTGTCAAAATCATCCATTTTTGAAAGCTTTCTCCTTTTATAAAGGACTTCCTCCATCACTACAAGAGGCTAAACTATTAGTCAATCTGGCCTCTTTCTCGAAGCCAACTTCCTATGCCTGTTATGAAGGCTTAAAACTAGTCAGGCACTCCATGGTTGTACAAGTATAAATATCAACTTCACATATCAGAGATGGGTGAACCTCGCCAATGATGACATTGGCTAGTCTGGGAGCATTTTTCTCTCGACTAGATCCCCTGAGGCAAAATGAGGCAACTTGTCCCTGTGTGTACGCGCGATGACCCAATAGCCAGGAATTCGAAACAAAAACCCTACAACTTAGGGGGCTGAGTTTGTAAAGAAAAAAAAAAATTCAGTTTAAAAAGTGTGTGCAAATAACATGTTCCCCTCTACTTCGATGAATCAATCACACACGAAAAAAAAAAGAAGAGAGGAAGGATACTGAGCAAGAGAAAGAAGCTTGGGTAGAATGAAAAGCGAAGCAATATATACATATGAAGTTCCAGAGTAGTCCCTACAAAAAAAAAAAAAGAAACAAAAAAGAGATGAAGGTCACTTCTTTGATACTGAATCCTCCTCGACCCCTGTTGTATGACTGCTCGTCTCTCCCTCCAATCTCGGTCGAACCTACCTCGGACCCCTCGTCATCTGAGTAGACGTCCGAGACTGTGACTGACTCCAAACAGAAGATGGTAATGGCACCCTCACATAAGGATTCACATCTACTAAAGAAGGGTTGCCACCTGTAGCCAATAGGAGTCCTACCAGTCTGCCACACCTATCCATAAGACCCTTCACGTTCTCCTTAAGCTCTTGACATTCATCTCTGGTCGAATTTTGTTGAAACAACAAAATGAAATGAAAGAGGTTCTGAGATATATATATATATATATATATATATATATATATATAAAACAACAAAGCATGCCCTCTCCGATTTGTAGCAGTCTACGTATCTCTCTAAATCTCCAATGCGGTCGAGAGATGGTCCAGGAAGAGTAGGAGCAACAAAAGAGGAGGATGGTATTGATCATACTCTCTCCATCTTGTCCCTCAAGGAGTCATGCTCTGCCACCATCCTATCAAAATTCTGACGCAGATGCTCCAAATCCTTTGCTATCGAATCCCGCTCCTCGATCGCTGAATCACGCTTAGCACGAAGGGAAGCGACTTCATCAATAGACGATCAGCCCTCATCAAGATAAGCCTCAGCTCCCACATCACCCCCTCACCATGTTTGGTCAGAGTGGCTATATCTCTCAAAAGAGTTCTATATTTATCCTCATAGTGAGACAGAGAGATACCCTCCTCTTCCTCTTCACCAATAACTCGGGCAGCCATACTCCATTCCTCCATCCAAGGAGCCATCTCTCTAAGATCGGCATCCTCATCGGCGGTGCTAGCCATAACGGGAGTCCAGGGAGGGGTAATCTCATAGGTAATGTCTAGCCCCATATGACGTAAAATGTCAGATGTGTTTAGGGCACAACCACCCTATTCAATATTGTTCTGGGCACAACCATCTTATTCAATGTGTTCAAGGCATAACCACCTTGTTCAAACGTCGATCCCCGCATGATGTAAAAGGGTCGGGTGTATGGTCCATCGCTGCATGACGCTAAGCTGCTTAGAGGGCTCTATGGTTGAAGGAGTTAAAACTGCTAACCAACTTTGTTTTTCAAATATCTTTCTCTTTTCAAAATTTTCACTTTATGTATGTGAATTAAAAAAACTTTGATTTCTTTGTTAAAATCGTAACCTGTCCCTGCTCCAGGTTCGATTTCAAATTTCCCCCTACTTTAAGAATTTGCAAAATATTTTCTAAAACGAAGGAGCTTGGACATTCGTATATGATGAATACCGCGAATGCCGCGATTGCCGTGTTACTGCCTTTTAGATTTTGCAAGACAAGTCTCTTCCTATGGAAAGCCTTTCCTTATAGACAGCCTTAGACAACACTAAGGAGATCAAAGAAAATGCCAGGGTTAAAAATTCAAATTGTGAAAACACCGAAAGTTAAGTGGTATGGCCAGAAAATCCAACTCGAGTTTCAAGCTTGTGTAACTCGTCGACATCTCATGCCGAAAACCACAGGAGGAAAACTCCCTAGGTGGATGAGCTCGGTGAGCGCAATGACTTGGAGGGATTAGTTGGTGTGCCCCCTGACCACATGATTTCGGGACAAAATTTAAAATGTTTGTTTTATCTTTGACGTTCACCTGCCACTCGAAGGATAGGGAACGCCAAAGTGTCTACTTCTTTGCCACTCACATGTCCCCCGAAGGATAGGGAGTGCCAAAGAGGGGCAACTGTAGACACCCCATTTTAAATCTGGCAAATTCTGTGGTTTCTTGAACCCTTAGGACCACACTTAATCTAGTAAACCCAAATCCATAGTTCACATAGCCTACCTCGTGATCCGGAACCTGTTGGCTTGCCCAAAACCCTGCAGAAACCCTATTTTGACCCAGATTTTTGTAGATGCCCTATTTTACCAAAACAATCATTAAAATAGTAAAAGGCTCCATTTTGACCCAAATTTCTCTAAGAGATTTACAAGAGGTTGAGGAGCACACCAGAAGTGAAAAATACAAATTTTGAAAAAAATTGGTGTGTGCGACACATGGCGTGCCGCCCAGGCGACATGACTTTTGCCGCCCAGCCTTGGGTGACATGGGGCATGCCGCCCAGGTGAGACAACCCGTTTCGCTCAAATCTGAGACCTCTAAAACTCATTTTTGACTGAGTTTCTTGGTTGGTAATGGGAAGATATTTTCCCCAACAAATTTGGCCCCTTTTGCAGATCTTTGGGGGACTATTTAGAGGGGACAGAGAGAGAGAAAATGAAATGCTAGAGAGAGAAAAACTCTGGCAGAGAAAAAGAAACAAAAGAGATAGACATGGAAAACCTAAGGGAGTTACAGGAGAGAAAACCCTGAAAATTGCGTCAGGAAATGTTAACCCCCTGAGAGAACCCCAGATTTACTCTTAGGACACAGACCAGAGCTACCCTTAGGACATAAAATCCCAAATCAAAGCCTTCACACCGAAGGGACTTGCTTGCTAATATTCAGATCAGAGAGACAAAAGAGGATCGGTTCTAATACAGGTGAGCCCCAATAAGGCTCGGGAGTCCCAAGCCATCCGTCCCGGTTTGGAATCATTCTCAACTCTCTCTCTTTCTTCATTTCTTTATTGATTTATTTTATTTTGATTTGTTTTGATTAATTCACTCTAAAAATTGTATTTTGATATCTTGGATCATGTTGACTCTGCCACAAATATGAGAGCAGATCTGCTTGTTTCTGGGAAGATCTGGCCTCATATCTGAATAAGATTTGTTCCACCTTCTCTATTATTTCATTTTCAGCGTTTAAGGTGTCAGATCCGAGAGACCGTCATTTCAAGATCTCTCTGATTTTGCACGGTAAACAGTTCGGCGCCCACCGTGGGGAAAAATTTATAGAAAATTGGTTGGCAGTTTAGGCTCTTGCCATTGAGGAGCATTTCTTTTTGAATTTTTTGGAATTGTAATTTTTCGAAAATGGGTTGGCAGTTTAGGCTCTTGCCAAGAAGAAGCATTGTCTTTTTTATTTTTATACGTTTTTTAAATTTTGGAAAATTGGTTGGCAGTTTAGGCTCGTGCCATCAAGGAGCAAATTAATTTTTTGAAATTTGGAAAATTGGTTGGCAGTTTAGGCTCGTGCCACCAAGGAGAAAATTAATTTTTCGAAAATTTGGAAAATTGGTTTGGAAAAGCACATGGACGACATTAGGTGTGACGTTAAGCAAAAAAAAAAAAAAAATTTTAAAATAAAATTTGGGCGATGCGGACCGTGTTTTTCGGGCTGCATTATGCATGCCGCCCAGGGCTGAGGGACACGGACCGTGTCGCCTTGGCGGCGCGAGACGTGCCACACACATACTTGCCTTTTAAAAAATAAATTTGGGCGAAATGGACCGTGTCGCCTGGGCGACTGACCCGTGTCGCCCAAGTTCGAGTACAGAATTGGACGGCACGGAGCGTGTTGCCCAAAATTTTTTTTTTTTTCTTTTCTTGGCTTTAGGGTTATCCAGGCATGCTGTTGGCCAAAGTGGATAACTATAGGACACGTTTTGGGTTAGGGTTTTTTTTTTTTTTTTTTTTTTTTTTTAATTTTATAAAAATCATCCCCCTCCCATTCTTCCCTCATCTTTAAAACTCAATTTTCTTCCTCTCATCTTCATTCTCTCCCTTCTTCATCATCTTCCCTCTATTTTAATAGATTTTTCTTGCTCTCAACTTCAAGCTTTGGGCTCCTAAGAAGGACAACAAGATCTCCAAGGGCAAAGGAAAGGTCCTCGAGCGGGTTGACAATGAAAGAGAGGAGGAGGCTTTGCCACTTTTCCCTGCACTTCCTTAAAGGTCTGGCCTCTCATATTTCACAGGGCCTTCGATCGGGTGAATTTCCTCGACGTGTCAATGGCTTTCCTGTTATTGGGCCATGGTTCTAGGATTGGTTTCTTTCCGCTAGGCAATGGCCCGAGATCATGGCCCTTCTGGATTCAATCTCAATGATAGGCATCTTGAACATGGCCTCTTGCCATTGTAACTTTTCACTTCTTGAAGCTCCTGCCGAAAAGTTCAACTATCAGACGAACACTTTCTTTCTTCCTACAGGCGAGACAACGCCAACTTTGGAGGAAGTTGCTAGGATTGCTAGCTTGAACTTGGCCGGGATTTCATACCAACCCTCCACTGCCACTGACGACCATTCTATCATGGGTGCGCGACTATTGGGGGCTACTTATTCTTCTCGTTGTCAGTGGGTTGATATGAAGTTGCTGGTCCGGAATCGTGAGCAATCTCGAGCCGCCGAATAGATCTACATATTTCTATTTGTATTGTTGGGATCCATTCTCTTTCCAAGTGGTCGTAAGACGATTCGCAGTTCCCTTATTCCTTTAGTCCATGCTATTTGGGAACAAGCAGGTTACACTATTGTTTCGACCATGTTGGGGGGCATATACCGGGGGCTTCACAACAGGGTCATGCGAGGTGACCGATTTATTGAGGGCAGTGTCCTGATTTGCAGGTATATTTTTTAACATAATTTAGTTATTTTTCCCTAGAAACTCGATTTTGAGGACAATGTCTTGATTTTCTGCAGATTTGAGCTTACAAACACGTCGTTGTTTTCTGCCCTCCTCGATCAATTACGGTTGTATCTGATGCTCTAAGACTGGCATATGTCAATGACAACACTCGACCCCAGAATGTCAATTATTATCGCAGGATTCTTGACGAGTTGTCATAATTCGATTGGGTGATCAGGGGTCTTGAAAGGGTGTCTCTACTGCTGCCTGCTATGGGGCATTCATGCCTTATTCTGTTGGGGCAGCAGTTCACAGAGGGGTACTTCCTTTAGAGGGTGCTTCGCCAGTTTTGCCATACTTAGAATTATACCTCTATAGGAGAGGCGATCGATTGTCACCCTATCTTCCGCTTCGTCAGCATTCTTCCACTCTTCTAGTCAAGGCGAGTTTGTTGTGGAAGGTAAAGAAGTCCTCTTCTAGCAAGGGGCTGGCTAAGCGAGACATGCCCACAACTACTTCGAACTATGATTCTTGGTGGGAACGTGCCTGCCCTCTTCCACTATGCCATAAATCTTCGAGACTTCGTGGTGAGTCTTCTGCTCCAGCTCAGGATCTCATGCCCATCGGGAAGATAGTGCCTCTTGTTCTAGTAAACGAATCAAATCGAAGCCGAAGACTGAATAGCCGAAGACTGAATAGCCAAACATATTGTCTTATTTATTTATTTATTTATATTTATTTATTTATTTATTGGCATGAATAAGTTGATCTCATGATCAACACTATTTTTCAGTAGTTTTGTTGAAGTTTGTTAGGACAATAGGGATTTTGGTCTCAAGATCAGATTTGATCATGAGAATGCATGTAATGAAGCCTTTTACAAGCGATGAATAAAATATGAAATTGTGACCTCTCAAGAATTTCGTTTTGCATTCCGATTGATTTCCTGGGATTATGGAATCCTCTTTTATTTTTCAAAATTTTCTAAAACGTTTTTTGATTATAATGGGGTGGGCAGCACAAGACGTGCTGCCCATGTATATATATATATATATGTATATATATATATATATTAAATTTGTTTTTCTTAAAAACAAAAATTGGACGGCACGAGGCATGCCGCCAAGTGGGCGACACGAGACATGCCGCCCACACACACATATATATATATATATATACTGTTAAAACAAAAATTGGGCGGCATGAGGCATGCCTTTCTAGGTGGGCGACATGGACCTTG
>NW_006499364.1:4340662-4408690 GCF_000471905.2 Amborella trichopoda | reverse complement strand
TCTCTCTTTATTCATTTCTTTACTGATTTATTTTATTTTGATTTTTTTGATTAATTTATCTAAAAATCGTATTTAGATATCTTGGATCATGCTAGCTTCGCCACAGATCTGAGAGCAGATCTGCTCATTTCTGGGCAGATCTGCTCATTTCTGGGCAGATCTGGCCTCAGATCTGAATTCGATTTGTCCCACCTTCTCTATTATTTCATTTTCATCTTTTTAAGGAGTCAGATCCAAGAGACCTTCATTTCAAGATCTCTCTGATTTTGCATGATAAATAGTTTGGCACCCATCGTTGGGGCAAAATTTATGAAAATTGGTTGGCAGTTTAGGCTCATGCCACCGAGAATCATTGTCTTTTTCATTTTTATTCTTTTTTGAAATTTTGGAAAATTGGTTGGCAAGCAGCACGCCCCATGCCACACATACCAATTTTTGTCCAAATTAAAATTTTTCACTTCTGGTATGTTTCTCAGCCTCTTGTGAAGCTATCATAGAAAATTTGGGTCAAAATGGATTTTTTTACTATTTTTAATGTTTTTTTTGGTAAACAGAATTTGGGTCAAAACAATGCATTTGCATGATTCAGGGCAAGCCAACTGGTTTCTGATCAAAAGGTAGGCTATGTGAACAATGGATTTGGGTTGACTAGGTTAAGTGTAGTCTTAAGGGTTCAAGAAACCACAAAATTTGCCAGATTTTGAAATGGGGTGTCTACAATTTCCCCTCTTTGGCACTCCCTGTCCTTCAAGAAATAGGTGAGCGGGAAAGAAGTAGCGTTCCCTGTCCTTTAAGGGGCAGGTGAATGTCAAAGATAAAATAGACATTTTAAATTTCATCTCGAAGTCACGTGGTCAGGGTGCACACCAACTAATCCGTGAACTATGGATTTGGGTTTACTAGGTTAAGTGTGGTCTTAAGGGTATAAGAAACCACAAAATTTTCCAGATTTAAAATGTTGCCCCTCTTTGGCACTCCCTATCCTTCGTGGGAAAGGTGAGTGGCAAAGAAGTAGACACATTGGCATTCACTGTCCTTCGAGGGGCAGATGAGCATCAAAGATAAAGCAGACATTTTAAATTTCGTCCTGAAGTCACGTGGTCAGAGGGCACACTAACTAATCCCTCCAAGTCATGCGCTCAACGAGCTCACCCACCTAGGGCATTTTTCTTCCTAAAGGTGGCGTGAGATGACGATTGCCATGTTGCTGCCTCATCTCTCACTTCGGATTCTGCCAGACAAGTCTCCTCCTATAAAAAGCCCTCCCTTATAGACAGCCTTAAGAAACCCTAAGGAGATAAAAAAAAATTCCAGGGTTAAAAATTTAAATTGTGAACACCCCTAAAGTTGAGTGGCATGGTCAGAAAATCCAACTCTACTTTCAAGCTTGTGTAACTCATCGACATCTCACACCAAAAACCCTAAGAGAAAAAATGCCCTAGGTGGGTGAGCTCTGTTAGTGCAGTGACTTGGAGGGATTAGTTGGTGTGCCCCCTGACCACGTGACTTCAGGATGAATTTAAAATGTCTGCTTTATCTTTGACGTTCACCTGCTCATTGAAGCACAAAGAACACCAAATTGTTTACTTCTTTGCTACTCACTTGTCCCCCGAAGGATAGGGAGTGCCAAAGAGGGGTAACTACAGACACCCCATTTTAAATCTAACAAATTCTTTGGTTTCTTGAACCCTTAGGACCACATTTAACCAAGTAAACCCAAATCCATAGTTCACTGATTAATTGGTGTGCCCCCTGACCATGTGACTTCAGGACGAAATTTAAAATGTCTTATTTATCTTTGACATTCACCTGCCCCTCGAAGGACAGGGAACACCAAATTGTCTACTTCTTTGCCACTCACCTGTCACCCGAAGGATAGAGAGTGTCAAAGAGGGGCAACTGTAGACACCCCATTTTAAATCTGGAAAATTCTGTGGTTTCTTGAACCTTTAGGACCACACTTAACCTAGTAAATCCAAATCCATAGTTCACATAGCCTACCTCATGGCCCGAAACCAGTTGGCCTGCCCAGAACCCTATAGAAACCGTATTTTACTAAAACAATCATTAAAATATTTAAAAAATCCATTTTGACCCAAAGTTTCTCTAAGAGCTTCACAAGAGGCTGAGGATCACACCAGAAGTGAAAAATCTCCATTTCAACAAAAATTGGTGTGTACGACACGGGGCGTGCCGCCCAGGCGACACGACTCATGTCGCCCGGGCGACATGAACCATGTCGTCCAGATCCGAGACCTCTAAAACGTGTTTTTGACTGAGTTTGTTGGTTGGTTATGAAAGATATTCTCCCCAAAAAATGTAGCCCCCTTTTGAGGATCTTTTGGGGACAATTTAGAGGGGACGAAGAGAAAAACTGAGGAGACTTCAGAAAAAGGAAACACTAGAGAGAGAAAAACCGTGGCAGAGAAAAAGAAACAGAAGAGATAGACATGGAAAACCTGAAGGAGTTTCAGGAAAGAAAAACCTTGAAATTGCATCTGGAAGCCTTGTCCCCCTAAGAGAAACCCCAGATCTACTCTTAAGACACAGACTAAAGCTACCCTTAGGACACAAAATCCCGAATCAAAGCCTTCACACCGAAGGGACTTGCTGGCTAATATCTGGACCAGAGAGACAAAAAAGGATTGATTCTGATACAGGTGAGCCCTAGAAGGCTCGGGAGTCTCCGGCCATCTGACCCAGTTTGGTATCATTCTCAACCCTCTCTCTTTCTTCATTTCTTTACTGATTTATTTTGTTTTGATTTGTTTTGATTAATTTCCTCTAAAAATCGTATTTTGATATCTTGGATCATGCTGGCTCCATCACAGATCTAAGGGCAGATATGCTCATTTCTTGGCAGATCTGGCCTCAAATATGAATTCGATTTGTTCCACCTTCTCTACTACTTCATTTTCATCATTTTAAGGTATTAGATCCAAGATACCTTCATTTCAAGATCTCTCTAATTTTGCATAGTAAACAAGGTCAAGGGAGGCGATTCCGAACCAACTGAAACAACTGAGGGGCTTTCTGTCGTGATCTAAGAGGGCGCCTGCATGAGTCAGCCTGAGTAAGTCACGGACCTAGGTTAGGTTAGTCCCCACCTCACGAATAAAATTTCTCTCTCACCAGTTGGGCACCTGCCTTTGTTCTGTGAACAAGGGTCTCGAGAGAGTGATCTTAGGTCCCGGGTCTTCTTAACCCGAGACATGTGTCACCTGATCATTTAGATCAGGGGCCCGAGATTGAGGTATCCGACCACACTGCTTAAGATAATTGGGTGAAAGTTGAGTTTTAAAAGTATAAGAACAATACTTCAAAGGAATAATCATGGTGAGCAGAAGCATCTAAGGCTGGTCATGGAAAACTCTGAAAATGCCGTTACATGGGGGAAGAGTGGGCCACGTGCTGAGTTTGGAAAGGTTAGATCTTTCAATAAGGATTTAGCCATTTTAGTTTCAAAAAATAAGAAGATGTGGGTCCCTAAAAAGAAGGTGACAAATTCTAACCCAACCGTTTCTATTTCTCATCAAGATTTATTGGGATCAGTAGCGATTAACTTTATAAGTATTGAGGATGGAGTGGACTTTCCTATTAAGGATAAAGGAAAGAAGGTGGCTAAGGACTAA
This sequence comes from Amborella trichopoda, assembly GCF_000471905.2. The sequence goes on along the minus strand of NW_006499364.1, from coordinate 4,405,058 downwards.
TGTGGTAATATTGAAATTGGAAAGGTTGACAAGAAGGATAAGAACTTTCAGCATGTGATAGGCATTGGGAAAGAAGAAGGAAGGATGGCTTGGAAAGGACAAGATGGTGGTTATGTTGAGGGAAAGGAAAAAGACATCAATGGGTTGAGGGAGAAGGTGTTCTTGGAAGTAGAAAGAGGGAGAGAATCATTTGTTGTAGATAGAGAAAAGGTAATCTCTGTAAAAACTTCTGATTCTGTTTGTGGTGTTTTTGGTTTGAAAGAGGTAGTGCTACAAGAAACAGAGGAGTGGTATCTGGCTCGTCTTTTGTTTAATGTGGACAAGCACCTTCTCTAGTGTTTCCTTTGGGATATTTTTTCAAGAATGGCATAATGATAGAAGCTCCCTAGGAAAGTGGTACACCGAAGGCTAGTTGCAATAGAGCTTAGAATACATCTGGAGGAACAAAGTTTATCCATATTGTTTTTGAACGATGATGGTTCTAAAAACCAGATTATCTTTTTGAATTGAGAATTTGTTGCCTTGTCTTTTGGGGATTATCTGGATGCTTGGTCGTAAGAGGAGGTAGAGTTAGTGCCACCTCTGGATGTGATGCAACCACCACCTAATGATCAACTAACTTTAAATCTAGTAGTGGTTAATGGTAATCCTGTTATTGATGAGCTGATTGAGGATACTGATGCTTGGTATCTAGCGATGGTGGCGGTGATGGGTGGGTCTTTTAACGCTATCAATGGTGAAGGTTTGACGATGATAAAAGACAATGTGGAGGCTCCTGCAAATAATGTGGCTGATGGGGAGGAGAGACAACATCCAGGAAGCTCGGAGGAACGAAGAAAATATCTCTGCAAATATTGTGTTGCCTAATGGTATTAATTAGTCAATAGGGGGTGGAAAAGAGAAAAGAAACAACCAACCTACTTAGTCATATCTCAGAATTGCGGCTAAACGTTCTATGGAAACCCATGGGAGAAGCATTTCTTTTAGTGAGCCGGATGAGGTAATCCCAATTGAAGGAATCTCAAGCTCAGACTCTGTCGATGTGGCCTCCATTGCCAGGGTCGAAGAAACATCATCTGTCAATGAAAGTTTTTAGCTGGAACGCGAGGGGTCTGGGTCGGGTGCATTGCAAACATGAATTGACTATGGTGATTCGTCGTCGTAGACCAAAATGTTTTATGATTCAAAAAACAAAACTCCCCAATTTGTCTCATAGATATGGTTTTTATTTTTGGGGCCATGGGATTGATGGTTTTGTGGGGGTGGATGCAGTTGGTTCTTCTGGGGCCTTATGGATGATATGGGATGTCTCGGTTTTTGTCTATATTGATTTTTTTTGCCCAACAACTTGGTGGCTGTTATCTTAGAAGGTCCATTTTCTCCTTTTAGACGAATGATTTTCAAGTGTTCAAAACTTGAAAGCTATTTTTTTGCAAGAATTATCTGATGTTACTCATATGCTTAACTTGCCATTATGTGTGAATGGGGATTTTAACTTTGTGAGATAGCCAGATGAGATATCTTCAGTTAACTCTTTGAACTCTAATATGAGAATATTTAATGATTTTATTAACTCTTATGCATTGCTGGAATTTCCTTTGAATGAGGCGACATACACTTGGTCAAATAATTGTGCTCAGAATTTGATTATTAGCAAATTGAATTGGTTCTTGATATCCAATGACTGGGAATGTTGTTTTCCTCTAGCTAAGGTTAATGGTATTGGAAAGTTTACTTCGGATCGCACGTCGATAGGTTTGCAAACTGATACTGTCTATAGTGGTTTTTGGCCTTTTCGATTAGAGGCTGCTTGGTTGGAGGAGGGTGAGGCTGTCAAAAAAATAAAGGATGTGTGGGGTCGCATAGAAGTGTTGGAATGGGCAGGCTATAGATTGTTTAAAGAATGATCTTAAAACAGAGCTTGCTCCAATACAGAAGATATCAAAATATCAACATCAAATTTCGTATTGAAGATACAGTGGGACGAAATAAAGATATTTATGATTACATCGACAACAATGGACAACTATCGGGGGAATTAGTTGGAGAAATGAGAGTTCTTGCAAATAGTCTCGATGCCTTGTTAAGAATGGAGGAGGTGTATTGGATGGATGCAACGTTCTAGGGTGAAGTGGTTGAAAGAAGGTGATATGAACACAACTTTTTCATGTTATAGCCAATGCCAGGAGAAAGAAAGTGATATTTCGAGTATTAGATTTGAAAGGGTGGAGGAAGAGAATTCAGAAGAATGAAAATTGGAATTCGTCAGTCACATAAAAAAAAGTGTTCTCTTCAGAACTGCTTTTTTGTGGCGAAGCTAGATGGAGTTCCTTTTAAGTTGCTGCCTTCGTCTATATGTTTGGAACTAGAAAAGAATGTAGAAGTAGATGAGTTGAAGAAGGTTGTTTTTGTACTACCAGGGGAGAAGGCCCTTAGGAGGGATGGTTATCCCTTAGGTTTGTTTCTATAAATTTTGGCCTATGCTAAAAGACGAGCTTTTGTGGATGGTTAATGAGTTTATGGATAAGAGAATTTTGAATAGGGGCATAAATTCAACTTATATTTCATTAATCCCCAAAAAAATTATATTAGTGATTTATTAGTGATTTACAGCCACTTAGCATGCTCACAAACTTATATAAATTATTTCGAAGGTGTTAGCTAAAAGATAGTAAGGACCCAGATCTTCCAGAATTGATGCCGTGAACGGCAATGAGAGGTGAAGAAGAGGGCCAGTCGCCGTGCGTGTAAGAGGTTATCGCCATGCGAGAAGAGAGAGGAGGTCACTGTGCATGCAAGGAGAGGAGGCCACCATGTGTGCAAGGAGAGGAGGCCTCTGTGTGTGCAAGGAGAGAGGCCACTGTGCATGTAAGAAGAGAGAGGAGGCCATCGTGTGTGTGAGAAGAGAGAGGAGGCCACCATGCGTGCGAGAAGAGAGAAAAGGCCACCCTACGTGCGAGAAGAGAGAGAAGGCCGCTGTGCATGCAAGAAGAGAGAGAAGGCCACCGTGCATGCGGGAAGAGAAAGGAGGCTGCTGTGTGCGCATAAAGAGAGAGGAGGCCACCGTGCATGCGAGATGGGAGAGGAGGCCGCGTGCTTGGAAGGAGAGAGGCTGCCGTGTGTGACCCCGTCGAGTCCATGCCTGCCACTAGAGTCCATTTGTCTATTGCATGCTGCCATGCATGCCACTTGTCCCTTTGCATGAAGATATGGATGTCATTTGGAAAATTCAAGTTGCCACCTCCCACACTTGGTGTATTTAAGCCCCTTCTCTCCTCCCCCAAGCTTTGTTCATTCACTCACCCTTGAGAACCCATTCTCAACATTAGAGCTTTCACCCCTTGGGACCATAGTTGAGGAGCTTGGAAGTGACCTGCGTAGGGGATTTTGGGACTCATCAAGCAAATGTAAGTGGATCTAACACTCATGTTTCCATATTTTTATTAAAGCATGAAAAATTAAGCAAAGTACGAGTGTGATTTTAATGGGAATATGGCTGCATGTTAGTGAAATGGTGTGTGTTTTTGCACTGTTTTTACAAAATTTTGGTTTTTATAGGTATGATGAATTTAGTACTGTAAATAGCTCCATTGGTCATGAAAATATGTGGAAGAGTACCCTTGTATGTCTAAATTAAGATGAAATAGGTATGGTGTTAATATCCATTTTAATTTGAAATTTATTGATCATTTTATAAGATGTGCCTAAAACCTTGTTGTGAATTTCCAGGGACCCTACATGTTTTTGTACTGACCTTTTGACTAATCAAATGTTGTCCAAATGGATTAAAACCTGTTTTAAAGGAAATATGGGTGTGTTTACGTAAACGTTGGTTTTGGAAACATGTTTAAATTCCTAATGGTTTGAGAAATATTCCCCTAATTACATAGACATATCACTATTATAGGTTGCAGTGAATTTCCAGAACTATTTCTTAACTTGTATCGGACTATTACATGGCCAACTAGTGTCAAAATTGCTTCAAACCAGTTTTAAATAAAGTATGGATGTCTCTAATTCAAAATTTTATTGAAATTATGTTGAAATTCCGCATAATTTGGAAGTTATATCTTTGTTTGTGTAGATGTGTCACTATTATCAATTGCAGTAATTTCCAAAACTGTTGCTCATTTTGTACTTGAATTTTGACTGAAAAAATGGTGTAAAAATGGCTTCAAAATAGTTTTAAATGAAAAATGGGTGTGTCTACTTAAAATTTGGTTTTGGAACTATATTGAAATTCTCTGTGACTTGGGAATTATGTCCTTGTTTGCATGCATATATCACTATTATAAGTTGCAGTGAAACTTTAGAAATGTTGCTTGTTTATGAAAGACTATTCACTGATCCATATGTTTCTGAGTAAGGCTAAACCACTTCTAAATGAAAGGTGGATTGGTTAGGTGCCTTGATCTCACCGTTTGGATGTAGGTAATCTAGCAGCACGTGTCTCGAGTTTCAGGGGAACCCGGGACTTGAGATCGCTCTCTCGGAAACGTTGCTCAATAACAAGGGCAGGTATACCAACCAATGAGAGAGGAATTTAAGGTGGGTTCGGGACTTACTCGGGCTGGCTCATATGGATGCCCTAGTAGATCACAAAGAATGCACCCCAGTTCTACAACTGGTTCGAAATCACCTCCCTTGGCTTGTACTCTCCTGTTTCTGCAATCACACACACATGGTTAATTTTACAAGACAAGTGAGCCAGAGGGTCCCCACTTTGTCTTTGAGCGAATGTACACGGGCGTGCACATCAAAAGAAGAAAGGGTAAGAGAATAGATGAAAGAAGAAGAAAGAAGAAGAAAGAGATAGAATAGAGGAATGGAAAAGAGAGGAATTTGACTAAGTGGTAGACTAACACAGTAGCTAGACCAGCAAGTGATTGAGCCGGCGTGGTAGCAAGACGGGCACGGTAACTAGACCGACACAATCGTGATACTACCAAACGACAGAATGATCACTGACCAGCCTGACACGATGGCTAGCTTGTCATGGCAGTAGGACGGGCACAGTAATAAAGACTGACACAACGGCAATATTGTTACATGGCAAGACTACTATGGCAGTGTTTGACTTATCTTCCCTTGGTCAAACGGGCGAGAAAGAGAGAAGGAAAAGAGAAGAGAAAGAGAGATGTGCACAATACTATCGATGTCGTGCATGCAAGAAAAAGAAAGGAAAGAGAGAGAGAAAAAGAGAAAGCGAGAGAGAAAATGAAGAAGAGAGGAGCAGTGAGAAAGAAAAGAAAGGGGGAAGAAAGAAAAAAGGGAAAGAAGGAAGAGGGAGAAAGAGAGAGAGAAGATACGAAGGGAACATGGACAACAATGAGCTTCTGCCATCCATGCCAAAAGAGAGAGAAGAGAGAAAAAATATGAGCAACGATGAGCTTCTACTGTCCATAATAGAGGAGAGAGAAGAGAGAGAAAACATGAGCGACATTGAGCTTCCACCGTCCATGATAGAAGAGAGAGAAACATGGGCGGCGATGAGACCATCCATGATAGAAGAGAGAGAAGAGAGATAAAACATGGGCAGCGATGAGCTTCCACCATCCATGATAGAAGGGATAAGAGAGAGAAAACATGGGTGACGATGAACGTTTGCCATTCATGACAGAGGAGAGAGAAGAGAGAAAATATGGGCAGTGATGAGCTTCCGCCGTCCATGACAAAAGAGAGACAAGAGAGAGAAAACATGGGTGGCGATGAGCTTCCGCCGTCCATGACAGAAGAGAGAGAAAAGAGAGTAAACATGGGTGACGATGAACTTCTGCCATCCATGACAGAAGAGAGAAGAGACAAAAAACATGAGTGATAATGAGCTTCTGCAGTCCATGACAGACGAGAGAGAAGAGAGAAAACATGGGTGATGATGAGCTTCCACCATCCATGACAGAAGAGAGAGAAGCGAGAGGAAACATGGGCGACAATGAGCATCCGCTGTCCATGACAAGAATAGAGAAAAGAGAAAATACATGGACGACGATGAGCCTCCATCGTCCATGATAAAGAAAGAGGCTCAGACAGTGGCCTAGCCCATTACTCGGGTTAAGGCCCGGCCCATTGTATGTGTCCCATAGGAAGTCATCACGCTCGGCAATAGACCTCACTACATGAATCGAAAAGAAAGGGAGCAAGGAGAAAGAAGGAAGAAGAAGACAGAAGACACACAAAGAGATTGCCCTCCACTATGTATGTTAAAGGAGAGAGAGAAAAAAAAGAAAATTAAAGATCAGAGGAGAAGAGGGAAAGATAGAAAGATGAGAGGAGAGAGAAAAAGATAGAGATGAGAGGAGTAGGGAGAGATAGAGATGAGAGGAGAGAGAAAGAGATATAGATGAGAGAAGTAGAGAGAGATAGAGATGAGAAGAGGAGAGAGAAAGAGATAGAGATGAGAGAGAAAAGAGGAGATAGAGATGAGAGAGAAAAGAGGAGAGAGAAAATTACCTTACCAAAGGGTTCTCTCTCCTCTCTCTCTCTCCAAGACGAACCCACGATCTCAAGGAAAATCTCAAATTTTATTCATGAATGTGAATAATGAATGAGGGCCCTTTAACAATTAGGTTTAGCATGTATTTAAAGAATTGGCCCCAAACATGGGTGAATGCAAAAAAACTAGCCTAATTGATATTAATTACAATTTTTCTGAATTAAAGAAGAATCTACAAATAGGGAGCAAAATGACATTTTTGCCCTTGCCCAACAATACATGGAACTCCAAAACAGTCCCTACTGCTACCCTAGAACATGCATGATCTTCCATGGATGATCCGGGGTTGCTACGACGCTTATTTGAAAAAAATATGATTGCTTTCTTCTTGCGCTTTGATACCAATTTCGAACCACGGATCGTGTTTTTAGGCCAGGATCTTGGAAAATTCACATAGATCTTGGAAACTTTGGATTGATAGTGTTCTCATTCCTTGAGTTCTTCATTGAATCACACTGAGCATGTCGTCACGATCGTGTTGGAACAAATGTAGCTCAATTTCGTCCCCGAACTAAGATTTCACAATGTTTGGTTTTGGCTAGATTTTGGAATTCCGATGGTCGAAATTTAGAGAAACTTTGATGCCTTTGTGTGTTAAATCTGACTGTTCAACATGCACGGGGTTCTGACCATAGATAGCCCTAGATCTCATGCACGAGATGGAAGTGGTCTCGCATTGATCTGATGTATGGGCACCATGATTTGGCCGCTCGAGCGAGGCGTGTCGCTGCTAGTTTTCTTGTAACTTTCTTCACGAATCGAAAACTTCTCTCTAGCGTTTCTCCCTGCTCGGGTGTCATCACAGTGTGTACCACATGTCAAATCGCTCATTTTGACGAGACGAACACGCTTCAAGAAGTTTGAGCACGATCTGGTATCGAACAAGGGAGATATGGATATCACAAGTTCATTGTTTGAGACTGTGCTTTAATGGAGTTTAGTTGCAGGGTGGCCCAAGTGAATAGTGTGCGACTCCTCCTATTTTGGTGTTTTACCCATAACTTCTTCCTAGAGTGTCTATTTAAGCTGAAATTTGAGCCTTGGGGGTTTTCAACCGTATCGGATCTAATGACAGAGGTCCCATGGTCATTTGATGCTCTGAAATTAAGGTTCCAGTTATAGGAATCCATTTCAGGGTTCTAGAGGCTGATTTTTTTGAAATTGTTTCTGTACGTTCACTGCCTTAGACATGTCAGAATACGACGAAACTTGGCAAGTGGCCTTTTAAAGTGCTTCGGAGGATTTTCACTCATTATGGGGCAATTATGAGACTGTAAAAAATTCAACTCCCCTTCAACTCTCTCCTTGGAGGTGGTCGTGCTTTCTTCTTAAAATTTCCAAGCTGTGCGACACCCAATCTCCCTTCTCTTCTAGCCCGAAAGTCTTCACAATCTGTCTCTACCTTCAGGGCAAGGTCCACCAGAGGGGAGAAGGTCTTGAGGTTGCTGAAATAATCCTCCCCCTTATATTAGGCGGAGGGCCCCGCTCAAACTTGCTAGCCATTCGCGCCTCAGAGTTAATAATATGTGGCGCATATCTTTAGAGTTCAGCAAATTTCGCTGCATATTGCTCTATGGACATCTTTCCCTATTGCAGTTCTATAAATTCCACCTCTTTCCTTTCCCTTATGGAGTCAGGAAAATACTTCTCATAAAATACTTTCAGGAAATTCTCCCAACTAGTTTCAATTTTCGACCTCTCTCTCAACTTCTTTATTAAGCTCCCCCGGTGCTCAGGTTCTCCTTCAAGCATAAACGTACCCAGCCTAACCTTCTACTCATCTGTACAATTTGGAAATTAAAAGATCTTTTCTATCTGTATTTTCGATCTCTCAGCCTTATCTACTCCCCCGTGCCCCACAAAGTTCGGAGCTGCCAGTCTCATGAACGTTTCTATCAAACTGTCATCACTCTGGTCAGGGGCCGGGGTAGACAGGGCCGACATATAATCTATCATTATTTGTGTCATAACCCTCAAGGTTCTGAAGAATTCACCGAAGGTCTCGCTTTGTTAGCACGAGTCCTCAGCATCTTCAACCTAAAACACAAACATCTAGTTACTAGCGTATCAAAGAACTATCCTAGAGACACTCCTAAGAATTCCTCGGCCAAGAATCCTATCTTGGCTGCTCTGATACCATAAACTGTCATGACCCCTCCCCCTGACCTTAAACCGTACGAGCCGGTGGTGGTAGGGTGCTGAACCGCGACATGAGGTGGCGAACGCCATTCAGGTGGGAGTGGCTCAAGAGCATGAAAACGTTGAATCAAGAGCAAATCATGAAAGTAAAACTAAAATATACACAAAAGATAAATATCACACAAAAAGTCCAGCCTTTATCCATTTCATTAGATATCAGAAAGTTCTTACAATTTCTTCAAAGCACTAATGGCCCAAAATACAAAGTGTAGAGGTAAGACCACCAAAAACATACTAAAGAAAGCTTCAGAAGATGGATCTTCAAACTTCAAGCTTCAAGCACCCGATCCCCACACAGCAACCCACCTTCAGCTCAAAGACTAACACTTTCACTCTACAGTCATCTAAATAAGATGGAATGAGCTAACAGCCCAATAAGCAGATCTACATTGCTGCATCTCAACTATTATAACAGTGGTAACAGTAAGTGATGCACACTTATTCACAAAATATCAAAGGGAAGCCCTCTAGAATTCCTTTCAGTACTTAATAAGAAAAGCAGTTCAATGCACAAAGTATAAGTCATAAATCGTTTCACTTTAAGCAAACAGTAAGGTTAACATATCACAGTTATAGAAACTAGAAAGGCCTACTCCTAAAGTAGAAATTCCACTGCTCAGGCAAAGCCAATCCTGTCATCTGAAACCTCTACCCTCATTCAGGAGGGACAAAGACAAGTGGGTGCCCCACTTTGTAATGCCCTCACACACACACACATCCCTAGCGCTTTGGGGTTTTCGATAGGCATAGGCCTTACAAGACACGACCCTCTCATATGCCCTTCTGACGAGAGAGAGTTACACTACCATTGGGTGACCCAATGCATAGTGCCTATAATAATTGGGGGGTGCGACCCACCCAATATTTCAGATTTACTTTCCAACCCCGGTCCTATCATTGGGGTTGAGGTATAGTCAATGGTTGCCGGCATCCAGTATCCAATTACTAATGGGTGACCCATTGCGTAGTGGTCAGTCACAGTATATCACAATTTTTCAGTTACACAGTGTTTCCCCAGTAAAAATGGTGCCACTACCAATGGGTAACCCTTTGCGTAGTGGTCAGTCTCATAATATATCACAATATAGTTGTTCTATATTGTGTCACAAAATAATAGTCCCCACGACCAATGGGTGATCCATTGTGTAGTGGTCAGTCATAAAATGGCTTACAGTATCCGTGTTTCAACAGTATAGTAGTACCCATTACCAATGGGTGCCCCATTGCGTAGTGGTAAGTATCATATTATCATGCTTTCAGTGTCACAGTATTAGTAGTAGTATCACAGTAACAGTAGATGTATCATAGTAATAGTGGCAATAACAGTAGCAGTATCACAGTCACAGTGGCAGTAACAGTAGCAGTAGTAGTACCATAGTAACAACGACAATAACAATAGTAGTATCATAATAATAGTGGCAGTAACGGTAGCAGTATCACAGTAACAGTGGCAGTATCACCATTAAGCATTACAGCTCAACTTCTTGCAATTATAGGCAATGACATGCAATCACAAATAGGGTCATAACTTTTGTTCTATTTGAAATTTAAAGGCATTTCCAAATCAAATTTTATATTAGACACACCCATTTTACAAATGAGGGTGGTTTGAAGACAATTTGACCCAATTTGGCCTCTTAGAGGTTCAAGGAAATGGGGGTTTACTAGCTGTACCATGCTGTGTACATAGAACAACGACATACGCTAATTCTATCACTATAATTCTCAAACCGTGAAGTATTTTGGGAAAATCTCAGAATCAAAGTTGAAGCCAAGACATATATCTTTCTAACAAGGCTAATTTGAAAACATTTGGACTCGATTTGGTTGTTCAAAGGTCCATGCCAAATAAGGTGATAATTCTTAGTTTTATTAAAACTATCCACAATGACCTATCTTCATAAATTAAAGCATAACTTTCAATCTAAGCATAATTTCAAAATAATTTTTGCATGCAAGTTTTAGCCCACTTAATAAAATTTCAAATGGCTATGGTTTGACAGTAAATGGACGTCGTTTGGTTAGTTAAATTCAGTGACCACATAAGTGTTAGTGGAAAATCAAGAAAAAACAATCAACAGTAATCTACACGTACATTTTGAAACATAAGTTCATTTTTATAAAAAATTACCATAGTGGGTAAACATGAACATTTTACTAGACTCGCATATCTTTCTAATGGTGGTGATTTGACGCCAATAGAACCTCGTTGGGTTGTTCAAAAACCCCCTACAAAAACATGTAGTCCTGAAATTTCACAGTAATGCCACATATACCTTAAGAACATGTTTCATAACCTCAATTTCATGGTGAAGAACATGATAACAACTATTCTCTCACAGTGTACACACATAAACATGCATTTCTTATAGAGTTTATGAATCATACAATCATTCTCAGCATCCACATTTATCATAAAAAAAAAGCCCCAAATTTCAGTGAACAAGGCATAAGAGTTCGCCACATGACATACACTTTCATTACTCATCTCATAAGCTTATGACTATAATGCAGTGGTGATGGATCCACTTACCTTAACAGCAAAGGTGCCTTCTCCAAACCTTCTTTCACAACCCTCTTTTACTCCAACAATGGCTGCCTCCCATGGTGGCTTCCCCAACTTTTGACTTAGAGAGAGAAGAGATGCTTAAGTACACATGAGGCTGGTGTGGCTGTCCAAGTGGCACCAAGCCTGAACAAGTGGCAGTCAAAACAACATTCACTCAACAGGTGGCACTCACATCCCATGCATGTCAGAGACACAATCGGCATTATGCACACGGCGAAACACAGCCGGCGCTGACTTACTCTCTCTCATAACAGCCAGTGTTGGTCCATCTCTTTCTTCATAGTCGGCACTGGTCTCTCTTCACAGCCGGTGCTGGTCTCTCTTCACAGCTGGTCCATCTCTCTCTTCACAGTTGGCACTGGTCTCTCTCTCTTCACAGCCGATGCTGATCTCTCTCCACAGTCAGTGCTGGTCTCTCTTCACAGCCGGCATTGGTTCATCTCTCTCTGCACAGCCGGTGCTGGTCTCTCTTCACAGCCGGCGCTAGTCCATCTCTCTCTTCGCAGCCGGCGCTAGTCTCTCTTCACAGTCGGCGTTAGTCTGGGAACCACAGATGGCTTTACCCCCCTTTTCAACATACTCTTACCACCGGGCATGATACTATGGTCAGGAACTTTGGGTTCTTACTGATTTGGTGTAGGTAGGGGCGCATGCGAATACTGTGCGACCTACCCTTTTTTTGTCTTTTACCCATAACTTTGTCCTGGAGTGGCCGATTAAACCGAAACTTGACTCATAAGAGTTTTCCACCGTGCCGGATCCAATGGCAGTGGTCCCACAGAAATTTGATGCACTAAAAGTATAGTTCTAGTTGTGGGGTCTGTTTTAGGTTGTGAGAAACTAATTTTTCCAAAATTGTTTCTTTGTCTGCACTACCTTAGACATGTCAGATTGTGACAAAACTTGGCAGGTGGCGTTTTAAAGTCCTTATGAAAATTTTCACTTGTTCTGGGGTAATTCTGAGTCTATCGATAATTCCACTGTAATTCATGCTTTATTGACCGACTTCTCTTTTTATTTTGCATTGGGGACCCAAGGTGCTTACAAATGTCTTCAAACAACTTGCCCCGCCATTTGGATGCATTGTTCATAGGTCCATCTGGGGAGACTTTAGGAGGAGAAGAGACTTTTGAGGGATCCTGTCGAAGTCCTCACCCTCAAGGAACTGTTTGTGATTCTAACGGCTGAGGATTTTATACGGACCTTGTTCATCAGAATTAGGCCTGTCTGGCGGCCAAGTGCCATGCTTTAGGGCACTCTTCCCATTTGGTCTGGGTTTCTTTGTTTTGTTGTTAGTTTTGGATGGTCTGTTGAAGGTTCTTTGGTTGGGATCCGTCTGTATTGTGCAACAAAATGTCCTTGACGGGTAGGGTACCTCAGTTTATCGAGGTTACCAGCTTTGGGTTCAACCCCTCTTTCTGTCAGTAGTTTTGACAAGTAGGATGCCTCTCTTCTTTGTCCAAGGCGACCCTAGAGGGCTCAATCTTGGTTGCTGCATAACAGGTTCAAGGTCTGGTTGACTTAGCCTACTTGGGGCGTCTTCAACATCTTGAAGTGCATTAGTGATCTCTTGGGAATGGTGCTCTTCTTCATAAGACTTGTCTTGCCTTCTTGGCGAGTCTTCTGTCCTTCGAGCCCTTTTTGTAAACGGACTTGGGCTGTCAAAATCTTACTTGATGCTCGTATTTTTCGGTCCTGGTAATGTGACACCAGGGATTTTTCTTTTGAATGCTAGCTGAAGATGCCTACAGAGGTGAGCGCTGCATCAACCTGCTTATTAGTCCAAGCATCCTTTGCCAATTTTCACTTGGACATGGGAAGTAGCACCGTAGAGACAGTTTTCACCAACCTCCTTTTATTCGGAGCTCTTTTACCCATGACCTTGCGGCCATGTCCATCCTTTTCTTCTATTTTTACTTACAGTGCCCTTCCGGGTTTTCACGATGCCTGGGTTTTTATTCACGAAACTCTCTTACTCATGGTTTTATTACCATGTTTGTCCGTCATTTTTATTCATGGCGTTTCCTTATCCAGGAATACACCATGCCCGTTATTCTTTTTTTTATTTTCCTTTGTTTTTTGTGGAGGCATTTTTAAGGTTATGCCTTTAGGACCTATGCGAAGCCTTTTAATGTCATGTGGCCAGGACGTGCACTATAGTTTTGAGGTCATACAGCTGGACCATGGTGATGATGGACGACAGTCTTTGGAGGCCACAGAGTGAGTATGGTGGTGATTTTGACTCACTTTGGGGAGGTGGCATGAGGCTGCTTATGAGGGATGGATGGCATGTGGATGGAAGGTGGAAAGTGGTGACCCACTGGCTGACGGCGAGTATAGATTGTGGGATGGCTTGTCGTTATTTTGTGAACGTGGGCAAGACTCACGGGGGAGTGATGAATGAAAAAGAAGGAAGGTGGATTTGATGAAGATGATGCGTGCACATGATTGGGTCAGTTAGGAAAGACATATGTGAAGACCCATGTAATGGGTGTGTGCACATGTCTGGGGGCATATTTAATGTCACTCCTTCGGGAACTGTGCAAAGCAGTTTAACGTCCTGCAGCCAGGACGTGCACTATGGTTTAGGGTCATATAGCTTGGACCATGGCCATGCAGTTTAAGGTCATGCAGCTAAGACCATGCAGTTTAAGGTCATGCAACTAGACTTCCGCTACAGTTTTAAGGTCATAAAGTTTGGACTTTGGTGTTAAGCCTTTTAACATCATGCAGTCAAGACGTGCACTATAGTTTAGGGTCATACTGCTGGACCATGGCCATGAAGTTTAAAGTCATGCGACTAAGACCATGCAGTTTAAGGTCGTGCAACTAGACCTCTGCTACAGTTTAAGGTCGTATAGTTTGGACCATGCTGTTTATAGTCATACACCTAGAGTAAGGCTATGCAGTTTAAGGTCGTGCAGCACGAACCATGCAGTTTAGATAGTGCAACTGGACATTTGCTACAATTTAAGGTCATATAGTTTACACCATGGCTGTGCAGCTTAGAGTCATGCATCTAGACTACGGTTGTGCAATTTAGGGTCATGCAGCAAGGACCATGGCAGTGGGTTAAGTGAAGCTTCATGGAGAATAGAAGTATGGATGACAATTCAACTCCATAGGGATACACAAGCAGAGGGCTTAGATGGAGATGGTGACCCGATGAGGAGTGGCAAACAGAAGCAGACTTCACTGAGGGTTAGGGGGCAAGTATGGCTTCCTAAGGTGAAAGATGAAACTCCATGGGGAATAGGCTTATAGAAGGTAACCCGAATCCTTGGGGACAAGATAGCTTGGTGTGAGACTGACCCACTAGGGAATCCCTGGGAACAAGATAGCTTGGCTATCATCCCTTCGAGCCCCACCGTTGAGACTGATGCTCCTTCTATTGCAGTGGCCCCAACAACAGCGTCCAAGCCTAGTTTCAATGGAATGTACGACATAATCATGGATATGCTTCGTTTGGGCGTGTAGAGATTGAAGGATCTACCTCTTACTGAACTTCACAATGCAATCCATAAGTTAAGGCAGATCGCCCTTCTAGGCGGTGCAGCAGAGGTCCTCCCATATTTCGATGGTGCCATAAACGAGTTGGAAGGGTGGAGAATAAGGGCCTTGTAGGAGGAGGTAACTGTGTAGTAGCTAGAGAGTTTGCATTTTCCCTCTTTGAAGTCCTCCTTCATATGCCATAGCGAACTAGTAGAGGCTCAATTACAGGAAAAGGACGTTGGGTTTCTCAGAGATCTGACCTTACTGAGGAGGCCATCGCTTGCCACAACAAGATGATGACTCTAAAGGCGGAGATCATGAAACTGACGCAAGAGCTTGATAAATTGGAGGAGGAGACCACAGCTTGGGAAGTCAAGGATAAGGTTCTTGCAAATATCATTTTGACCCTTGAGTACTCCTTGGAGGAAGGGTTTGCCTTGATAGAGCCTGAGGTTGAGATGGTAGTAGAGTTGAAGGGGCGCATCCAGCATGCTAAGATATCAGCTGCAACATACAGGGGAAAGATCAATGAAGTGATTGATCGATTTTGAAAGTGTCGTCTAATTTTCTTTTTCTTTTCCTTGTAATATCCCTTTAGTTTATCAATAAAATTCTCCTTTTTCTTCAATATGATGCGTGACTTTTTATTTTTCCATTTGCTTCTCGACATTTTATCTCTTACTCTTGTTCATTGTTTCTGCCTTTTCATGGAATGGGACGTGGAGGAATACCCTACACCTTGGTTTGTTTTATGACAAGTCATTGTAGCTTCAATGACCTCAAATGGGGAGCAGTTGCTTCTTCTCCCCTTAATGTTTGATTGGACATGGGCTCATAATTCATCGTTCTAATAATGTAATGAGCCTGATCACTTTAAATAGTCCAATCAGGAGGGACTTTGGCTTCCATTTGAGGTTCATTCACTTGAAGCCTGTGGTAGCTCTTGGTGTCAGGCACGAACTCCTTTAAGTGTTTTGAACCGATATGCATAACCCCTAATTGGTTGTGGAGACTGCGAACCTCACTTCTTAACTCTGCCAGAAGATCCGGCTCTTGAGGAAAAGAGGGTTTTCCTTTCCTTTAATACTCTTTTTCAATAGAATCAGGGAAACGAAAAACCTTCCGAGGTGGCTGATGTGTTAGTTCTGCTTACAAGAGTGCAAAGGGGTAATGCAGAACTTTTTCATGGTCCAATGTGTAGGTGACCCTTGGGACCGGGAGATCTAAGCCCATGATTTCCTCAGTCTCAAGGGTGACTTCTGGTTCTTCTTCTTACACAGGTGGTTCAAAATTGGAAGCAGTGGGGGAAGCCTCATCTTCAGGAGAAGATGGAGTTTCCTCAAGAATGATTGATGGCGTACTGGGATGAATGGGAGTTAGAGGGAGATTTTTTCCTTTTCTTTCTTCCTCTTTAAACATGCTCACGACTGTTCTCCCAATATCTTCGACTTCTTCATGAGGCGAGGGTTCTGTCTTCCTTACTGATTTTGGATCACCATCATTTGACTTTTGGGGTGACACCGAATCTGTGAAGCAATATTTGGCATCAACATGGTGATTTTCTGCCATAGGAAATGGTCGTTTATCTGCATAGACCATATAATGTCTCCCATCTTGACTATACTTGAAGCACTAATGCAATGTGGATGGAACCACCCCCTGATCATGGAGCCACGGGCGGCCGAGAAGGATGTTGTAAGATGTGTCAGTGTCGATCACATGAAATTGGGCGTAATCATTTAATTCACCAATCCTGAGATGAAGACGGACTGTGCCAACTGGCTTCTCTTCTGACTGGTTGAACCCTTAAATTGTGATGTGAGTCGGAGTGAGATCCTCAGACTCAAATCCCAACGATTGAGGATTCTCCTTAGGATAAGGTTGACTGCTGACCCTCCATCCAACATAATTCGGTTGATGGGGCATGCATGTAACTCACCAGTCACAAAGCGATGGCAATTGTGAAAGTTTTCTCCCAATTGCAAATAATCCTCTGAGAAGGTGATCGCCATACATCCACTTAAGATCGCTGGGTCCACCTCAATGGGTTCCACCTTGGTTTTGTATACCTCTGGATTGGAAAGAGCCTGAACCAAAGCCATACGGTAATCCCTTGAGAGCATGAGGGCATCATATACGCTGAGAAGGGCTGGAAGCTTCCTTAGATGTCCTATCACATCATATTTCACCTTTTATTTGTCAGCATTTTGTGTTCCTGGTCCTGCCACCGGTTTTGATGGTATAATGGGTTGAGGAGAAAGTTTAGGTGGAGGAGGCTTATTTTGGGCAGCTAGCTGGCTTGATTGCGCAGCCGGCTTAGTTTGGGTAGTTTGAGAGGATTGGGTGATAGGGATTTGTTTTAATGGAATGGAGGTTTGAGGCTTAAGAGGCATTTGGGTGTATGGGATCAGAGGCATCCTGGGGAACTTAAGGAGAGGTAGATTGCCTGGGGTATTTGGGCATGGAAGGAGCCCAAGGAGTTTGAGGATGGGCAAGTTGTCTGTTGTATTTGGGTAAGGGAGAAGTGGTAGACCAAGGAACTTCAGAATGTTTGGCCTCTGAGGTGGTGGCTATAGCATCTTCCTCGACCTCAGATTCATCTGCCCCATGTTAAGTGATGTTTCATGTGACAAACTCCATGAGAATAAAAGCTCTGTCCTCTTGACTCTTTCAGCCTCTGTTCAAAGTTGGGCTTAGGGGGCCACTGAGGCTTCTTTTACTTTGAATTCTTGTGCTTCTTTGTGGAAGAAGATGGCTTTTCCTTGGCTCGAGCCGCCAAGGCGTCAGCAACTGTCAAGAATCTAGCCGCCTGGGCTGGCATCTTTCTTAGCTGCCTCCGGTGCGTCCTGCTTATATTGTTTCCTTCAAGTTCTCTGTTAAGAGCCTCAAATTTTGGACATTTCAAGATTGTACCTACAGGAGACATACAAGAGGAAGGAGAAAAAGGAGAAGAGGAAGAGGAAGAAGAGGGGTTAGTAGGTGAGGGACTTTTAAGGTTGTTCCCCTCATCGGACCGATTTGGGCAGCGTTTTACGTCATCACTAGGGTTGGACATGTGCAGGGGTCTTTTGAGTCTTTCCCTTGCTTAAACCTTTCGGGGGTGGTTTTAAAGTCGTCACCCTCATTAGACATGCCTCGAGTAAGGGATGACCCAGGGT
This sequence comes from Amborella trichopoda, assembly GCF_000471905.2. The sequence continues at coordinate 4,387,147 of NW_006499364.1, read as the reverse complement.
ATCTTCTTGATGAGATGAAGGAATAAGGTCGATGGCGACCTGTTAGAAAGGGAGGAAGAGGCATGAGAAATTCTGGTTCGACTGGTTGCTGAGGAACCTTGTTCTTCCGGCGAGCAACCCTTGGTGCTCGTCTTCTTTTGGTCACCTTTGGAGGTGCTTGGTCTATCTTACTAGGTTTGTGAATAATCCTAGCTTGACGAATCACTTCTCGCTATAAAGACTTGAGCCTACTCCGCTCGTGATGGACTTTCCATGGCTAGGAAGTCGAGGGTTCAGCGGGATCAGAGGCATCCATCTGGGAGTCTTGCGCTGAAACACCCTCCTGGACGGGCATAGTGCCTTGAGGGTGTTCGACATAAGTAATGTAACCTCTCTGGACTTTTTTCGCAACCACAGGTTCGAACCCATAACATTCGTTCAGCTCATGGCCACACATCTGATGGTATGGGCACTAGTGATTCTTGATCCCCTGAACAAGGTGCTTGGGCTGCCTCACCAGCTTTGGTGTGATGAGTCCTTGTTGGAGCATCACATCGAACAGAGCGTGGAAAAGATTTGTTGATAGCTCAGCAGAAGGGCACATGCTTTTGTCTTTCTCTTGCGTGGGAAGCCTCAATTGCCCCGAATGCTTTCTTGAGTTCTTCAAGCTTGATTTGACTCTTCTGGATCAGAGCCTTGATGAGGTCTTTAAGTGTGTAGCATTCTTCTGTGGAGTGGTTTACCCTTCGATGATAAGCACAATATCTTACATGTGTATCAAGACCAGCTTGATCGGAAGACTTGATCTCGGGGAGCTCAATCATGTTCTTTTTCTGCAATAGTCAGAGCAGTGTAGGAACCTATTCCTTTTCGAAAGGATAAACCTTGTTCTGATGGTTAGTCCAATAATCATTTTGATTAAGGTTAGCAGGTGGTGTACCTAATTGTATGAATGTTGCTACTTGCCTCCTTGAGGCACTGCTTGCGTTTTTGTGCTTACCCCTTTAGAGAGGTCCAAAGTTTGAGAGGCAGCCTTCATCGGATCTCTTATGGTGACGGCCGCACTGATCACTCATTTTTGTTGGTTGCCCTGGGCGTTGGTCCAAGTGTTACCATTGCCCCTGTTGTTTCTCAAGCTTGAAGATTGTTGTCGTGACCCTTTATGGTGGCGTGACAAGCTCTCTATGCGAACTGACTTAACGGTCAACTCTGGCCTGATGGTCGGATTGGAGGCCTTAACATGTAGAGAAATCTCAGGATGCATGTTTCGCACACAGGACTAAACTACTTCCTTCTCAAGCATGGGATTGGGATGGCGAGCGGCCAAATCTCTCCATCTTGCTATGAATTGATCCACAGGTTCATCTGAGTCCTAGGTCAAGGTGAGAAGCTCGATGGTTTGGACCTCTCTCTCGACCTAATAGAAACGTTGGTGGAACAATTTCTCCATTTCCTTCCAAGTATGTACTGAATTTGGGGGAAGCCGAGGGTACCACTGAAAGGTGGAGCCATCAAGAGTTTCAACAAACTGAAGGAGAAGGAGTCTCCCATCAGCGACGTCTCTCGACATGCCATTTGGAAATATGCGATATGCTGGTGCGGGGATGTTGTTCCATTGAACAGCGGAAACTTCCTCTTTTTGTAGTCCGAGGGAAATGGAACCTGATCAATGTAAGAGGGGTATGGTTTTTGATAGAATGTTGCACCCTGAATACCCAGAATTTGTCTGCTTTAAGCTGTTACCATAGCGTCGATGTCCTCCTATGAGCTAGGGTGAGTTGTCCTGTGAGGCAGGGGGAGGAAGCTGCCTTGGAGCTGCATCATCCAAGTGACGGGAGTCTACTCATGATTAGCCGGGTGTTGCCTGGTCTACATGCGGTCGATTTTTCCCATCATGGCTTACACCATATGTTCGAACCTATCCATGCATTCTTCTTGAGAGTCGCTAGGTTCGTTCACAATTATAATGCTGACCGTTTCTCTAGGGAGGTTAGCCTTAGGTGCAGTTGAGGGCTTCCGAGCTTGGCGGGTCGCATGTGGCAGATCGGTCAGTAAGGGGTCAGCATGCCCCGACTGGACTCAAGTCCTATACGCCAACTGTGTGAGGACCGGTTCTTGATGGTCTTGGGACCGTGGTTGTTGGGTGGTCGAGTAATCTTCTATTACACTGACCACAGTGCAGGATTCTCCCACCTCGTCTTCAGTCTCTGTGATTCGAAGAGGTTAGAAGGGATTTTTAGGAAGGAGACCCTTGGAATTGGGTGCCTCGACTTTTCTGATGGGCTCCTTAATAAGGATCTGTAGTCCTGTGTCTTACTTAAGCTTGAGACTGCGATAGACCTCTCTCCAGAACTGAGATTGGGGTCGAGGTTGGCCTGCCTTCTTAGAGCATGAGAGTCCCGTGTCCATAAGATGGGGCAATGAAGGTGGATCTTTGACAGGGGAAAGCTTGGGCTGCTACTTTACAAGTTGTAGAACTTCATCAATCATCAAGCCTTTGCCTCGAACTCCTTTGTGGGCTCCAGAGGCATAGGGGACCTGATGAGGCTGGTTGAGGATGGTACTCTTAGGGAAAACCTTTGAGCACCAGGTCTTGAGATATTTGTAGGGAGGAGAAAAGGCGGAAGGAGGGACATGCTCCTGAGAGTGTCTGGGTCGGGAGTGAGCAATGGTCTGGGAAGGTGACGTGTGTACGCCACTTGAAGTAGAATTTCGGGTGACTTGGAGGTCAGCCAGGGCACGAACAAGTGGTCTGGCCTTCAGAGGCCAAGAACTGTGAGCAGGTGTCTATAACGGAACACGTGAGGGCTTTCCCCTTATAGGATGCACTAGTGCGTGCTGAGAGGGAGGATGAGGGAGTCGCCTTCCGTGTACTAGAGTTGTCACAGCAACGATGTTGCCTCGAGTGGTGGGATGCATATGCATGCGCATAGGTTTCGGTCCAAGGAGGCCTGATCTTAAACGCTTACTCGAGGTAAGACAAGGGCTGCTCTGAGGTGTGACTCGAGTGAATGAACCATGAGCCTTAGTGTGCGCGAGGTGGAGGCCGCAGGGTCTCCTCCTCTATGTGTTTAGTCTTTAAATATAAAGACCCGAGGTGGTTGAGGAATACATGGGGTGGCCTTTCGGCGACCCACAAGAGCAATGGCAACTTGTTTGCCTTTTGCAGCTAAGGACTGGGCAGCATTCCGGCGTACCTTGATAATACGACCGACGACTAACTTGCCGGTAACAGGATACATGCTGTGAGTGGTAGCCTATGTGCTACTGGTGCAGGGTGCCTTGGTGGAAGTTGCACCAGGCCTAGGAGATGGGAAGTTAGGGACCTTTAAGTCCCTCCTCATGCCTATCCAGGTTATGACCTGGGAGCTAGACACTGGGTCTTTGCTCAAAAGAAAAGTTGGGAATGAAGTTCGAGGAACTTGTTCCCAGGGGAAGCTCGCAAATGCAGGGAAGAGAAAATCCTCGATCCGGATGAATGGGTTAAGGAACCCGAAAGCCATGTGGTGTGTGAAAACAGAAAAATAAAGGAGAATCTAGTCAAACAAGTATGATCTAACAAAGGGGTAGTAAGTCCCAAGTGGAGTCACCAAGCTGGTTAGGTGCCTCGATCTAGCCCTTGGATCTGGATGATCTGGTGACATGTGTCTCAGGTGTCAAAGGAAACCCGAGACTTGAGATATCTCTCTTGGGAACCATGCTCAAGAACAGGGCAGGAAAACCAACCAGTGAGAGAGGAATTTGTTGTGAGGCAGGACACACCTCACCTGGGTCTGTGACTCACTTGGGCTGGCTTGCGTAATCGCCCTCTTAGATTACGTCGAAAAGCCCCCTAGTTGTACAACTGGTTAGAAGTCGTTTCCCTTGGCCTGTATTCTTCTGTTGCTACGATCACACACACATGGTTAATTTTAAAAGACAACTGGGCCAAGGGACCCCACGTTTTCTTTGGGCAAATACACACAAGCGTGCACATTCAAAGGAGAAAAGATAAAAAATGATGAGATGAGGGTTGAGAGCATGAAGATGAGAGAAAAAGGAAAAGATAAGAGAATAAACAAAAAGAAAGAGACATTTGACCAGGTGGCTAGCCTAGCACGATGGCTAGATTGGCATGATGATTGATTTGACATGGTAGCAAGACAGCCATGGTAACGTGGACCGACATGGCGGCAAGATTACTCGACAACAGAACACCAACACCAACCAGTGTGGCACAATGGCGAGTTCGACGTGGTAGCAAGATGGGCATGGTAACTTAGACCGACACGACGGCAATATTGCTCGACGAAGAGACTACCATGACAGTGCTAGACTTGTCCCTTAGTCAAATGAGAGAAGAAGAAGAAAAAGAAAGAGAAAGAGAAAGAGGAGAGTTAAGAAAAGTAGAGAGAGAAAGAGAGAAAAAAAGGAAAGAAGAAGTAAAGAAAGAAAAGAGATAGATGAGAAAGGGGAGAAGAGAGAGAGAAAGAAAGAAGAGGAAAAGTAGAGAAAAGAAAGAGAAGGGAGAAGAGCAAAGAAAGGGGAGATAGAAGGAAGGGGGAAAAAATAGAAGAGAGAGAAGAGAAAAGAAAGAGAAGAGAGAGAAAGGAGGGAGACAAAACATGGATAGCGATGAACTTCCACCATCACTGACAGAGGAGAGACATGCAAAAGGAAGCATGGATGGTGATGAGCTTCCGCTGTCCATGACAGAGGAGAGAGAAAGAAGCTCGGACGGTGATGATCTTTCGTCGTCCATAAAAGGAGAGAGAGAAAAAGAGAACATGGACGACGATGGGCTTCTGTCGTCCATGAAAGGAGAGAAAGAGAAGAAGAAAACATGAGCAGTAATGGGTTTTCATCTTATATGACAGACAAAAGAGGAGAGAGAAAATACATGGATGGTGATTGGGTTTCCGCTGCCCATGATAAGGGAAAGAGGAGAGAGAAAGAACATGGAAGACTATGGGTTTCTTCCGCCCATGATAGAGGAAAGAGGAAAGAGAAAGAACATGGACGATGATGGGTTTCCATCGCCCATGTCAGAGAAAAGAAGAGAGAGAAAGAACATGGATGGTGATGGGTTTCCACTATCCATGATAGAGGAAAGAGGAGAGAGAAAGAACATGGACGGTGATGGGTTTCTATCACCCATGACAAAGGAAAGAGAAGTGAGAAAGAACATGGACAGTGATGGGTTTTTGCTGTCCATGTCAAGAGAGAGAGAGACTGGACCAAAAAAGGGAAAGGCAAGCATGGCACCAGGCATCGCCACTCATGTTGTAAGGGACTCAGACACAACCCGACCTGCCACTCAAGGAAGGGCTCGATTCAGTGCCCTTGTCAAAGAATGAGGAAAGTAATGTCATGCGTGGAGATGAGTATCGTCGTGCACAACATGGGAATGGGAAACATGGACAGAGGCCTAGCCTGCCACTCGGGTTAAGGCCTGGCTCACCGTGCATGTTTCTAGAGGATAAGGGAAGAATGAGAATGTCATGCCCGATGATGGGTTTCCTCATGCCTGAATGAAGAGGAGAGAGAAAATAAATAACAGGGAGAGAGAAAGAAAGACAGAGAGGAAGAAAGAGGGTTTACGGAAGAGAAAGAAGAAAGGAAAGTGTAGAGAAAAGGAAGGAGAAGATTAAGAAAGAGGGGGAATCAGAAAAGAAAGAAAATAAAGAGAAAATAGGAAATAAGAAGAAGAGAGAGAAAGAGAGAGAGATATGCTCGGCAATGGTTAATGCCGTGCATGTTTGAGATGGAGATGAGAGACAGAGAGAAAAAATGGAATAAAGAGAAAAAAAGTAAGAGGATAGAGAAAAGAGGAGAGAAAAGAAAGAAGAGGAGAGAGAAAAAAAGTAAGAGGATAGAGAAAAGAGGAGAGAAAAAGAAAGAAGAGGAGAGATAAAGAAAGAAAGATGAGAGAGAAAATTACCTTCATCGAGGGGTACCAGAATTTTTCTTTTCTCTCCTCTCTCTCTCTCTCAAAGATGTGCCTTTCCAACTCAACGTAAAAACTTGAACTTTATTTATGAATTGAAAGTATGAGGGAAGCCCCTTTACAATTAGGTTTAACATGTATTTATAGAATTGGGCCCCAAAAACTATCCTAATTGATGATAATTATAATTTATTTGAATTAAAATAAAATCTAAAAATGGGTGCAAAATGGTTGTTTTGCCCCTGTTCTAAAAATATATAAAATTCCAAAACAGTCCATGTTGTTACCTTAGAACGTGCGTGATCTTCCATGGATGATCCGGAGTTGCTCAGGAGCTCATTTGAAAAAAATATAACTGCTTTCTTGTAGGACTCATCATGGCGATCGATTTGATACCAACTTCGAGCCATAGATCGTGTTTTTAAGCCAAGATCATGCGACTTGAAATTCATGTGAATCTTGAAAACTTTGGATCGATAGTGTGCTTATATCTTGATGTTTCTTCATGATTTATTCCCTATATTACACTGAACATGCCGTCACGATCGTGTGACAATAAACACAGCTCAATTTCGTGCCCGGACGAAGATTTTGCAGTCTTGGGTTTTTTACCAGAATCTGAATTCTAGCGGCCGGAATTTATAGCAACCTTATTGACTTTGGGCATGAAATATGACTATTCATAATGCACAAGGTCGGGTTAATGGTAGCCCTGGATCTTACGCACGCGAAGAAACTGGTTTAGTGTCAATCTGATGCGCGAGCGTTGTGATATGGCCGCTCGAGCAAGACGTGTCGCTGCTGAATTTCTTGCAACTTCCTTCATGAATCATCGACTTCTCTCTAGCTTTTCTCTCTGCTTAGGCATCATCACGAGGCGTGCCATATATCGAAGCGCTTGTCTTGACGAGAAGAACACGCTCTCAAAATTTGTGTAATATCCGACTCCGGACAAGTGAGGTATGGCTCCCGAAAGTCAGTTCCCGAGAATGAAAAAATAGTCACCATTAATGGTGATTTGGTGTAGGGAGGGCGCACAGGAATATTGTGTAGCCTACTCATTTTCGGTCTTTTACCCACAACATTTTCTTGGAGTGTCTGATTAAGCCGAAACATGACCCATAGGGGTTTTTTTCGATTGTGCCAGATCCAATGGCAGTAGTACCACAGCAATTTGACCCACCAAAAATAGAGTTCTAGTTATGGGGTCCGTTTTAGGGTACTAAAGACTAATTTTTCCGAAATTGTTTCTTTGTCTGCACTGTGTTAGACATATCGGATTGTGAAGAAACTTGGCAGGTGGCCTTTTAAAGTCCTTATGAACATTCCCACTTATTATGGGGAAATTATGGGATTGTCGATAATTCGACTGTAATTCAGGCTTTATTGACCAGCTTCTCTTTTTATTCGGCATCTGGGACCCAAGGTGCTGAAAAATATCTTCAAACAGCCATGCCTAGGCATGAGTGTGTAAATGTTTGAGTTATGCATGTGCATGATTATGATTTGAAATGATATGAGGGACAACCATTGTTAGTGGGAATCTGTTGTGATAAGCATGTGATATGAATTGCTAGGCAATGGGACATCCATTGGTGGTAGGAATTTGTTGTGATAAGCCTATGATATGGACCACTATGCATTGGGACATCCATTGGTAGTGGGAATCTGTTGTTATAAGCTTGTGTTATGAATTGCTACGCAATGGAACACCCATTGGTAGTATGAGATGAGATGTCAGAGACTTTTGATATAAGGCACTACGCAATAGGTCATTCGTTGGTAGTGTAATCTATTCTGATGAGATAAGATGCTGGCAGTTATGATCTTACCTTGACCCCAATGATAAGAATGGAGTCGGGGTGTGAATGTGAATATTTGGCAGGGTTGCGCCCCCCAAATCTATATGGACACTATGCATTAGGTTTTCCATTGGTAGTGTAACGCCCTCTCACTTGGAAGGCATAAGGAGAGAGTCGTATCTTTCAAGGCCACAACCTATCGAAAGTCCCAAAGCACGTTGGAGATTGTGTGTGTGCATAAAGACATTACGAAATGGGTCTCCCAGTTGTCATTGTCTTCCCTCCTGAATGAGAGTGGAAGTTCCAAGATTAGTTTGGTTTGATTGATGGGACTTCTACTTCGGGAGTAGGATGCATGTACGCACTATGCGCATTGCCAGTTATTATGATCTACTATTATGATTAATGATGGGGTAATTGTTAGCTCATGTGATGTATGACACTCTGGTATTTGATTTACACTTCTTCCACCATTGCTAAAAAGAATTGTGACACATGATTCCATGTTATGACACCTGTCTGAATTTTTGGGAAATGTTTATGAATATTATTATGTTGGCCGGAATACATGATGTTGATCCGCTTACTGATCTTTATAGCTCATCCCTTAGATTTTCTCTATGTAGAGTGATAACATACGATCTTTGAAAGTGGGCAATTGAGCACTCGTGGCTGGCGGTTGATGTTTTGGGAGTGGCAAAGGAAGCTTCTTTCTATTGTAGGTGTTGTAGGCAATGGCCTATGTTGTTTGAAGTATTGAAATTTTGATGTTGGGCCTTTGGTGCCCCTGAACATGATTGTAATTAAATTTTGGAGCCTATATATATGGATAAGTTGGTGTTATTTTGTCTAGTTCTTTATGTCTGTGTGCTTGGTTTTTTTTTTCTTTCGTGGTTTGCTTTGATTTCACCTTTTAAAAAGCTTTGAGAGCACTCCCACCTGAATGGTATTCACTACTTCTGGTTGCGGTTTTGCACTCTGTCGCCCTTCGATTGATATGATAAGGATCAAGGCGCGGGGTCGTGACAGTTATGATATCAGAGCAACCAGGATCGAATTATTGGCCTAGAAAGTCTTAGAAGTGTCCATAGGGTGGTTCTTTTGGATAAGCTAGTAATTGGGTGTTCTTATTTTAGGCCAAGATGATGAGGACTCGTGCCAATAATGCGAGTTTGAGTAATGAGAACACCGAAGCCTTAGGAGAATTTTTCATGACATTGGGGGACCATAACTCAGATGATGAAAGATTCTATGCTGGCCCCGTCTACCCCTACCCCTGACCAGACTGATAGTAGTCTAATTGAGAGATTTAGAAGGCTATCACCTCCGGTGTTCTTGGGGTATGGGGGAGTGGAGAAAGCTGAGCGATGGAGAAGACAAGTGGAAAAGATATTTGAGGTATTGCATTTCTTAGATGAACAAAAGGTTAGATTGGACACCTTCATGCTAGAACGGGAACCAGAACACTGGTGGGGTCCAATGAAGTAATCATGGGAAGACTCCGGGACCATGACGACTTGGGAGAATTTTCTAGAAGCTTTTAACGAGAAATATTTCCTTGACTCAGTTCGAGAGAAAAAAGAAGTGGAGTTCATTGAGCTGCATCAAGGGGGATTATCAGTGGAGCAGCATGTAGCAAAATTTGCTGAGCTCTTCCGCTACATGTCACACATCATTAATACAGAGGCATGTAAGGTGAACAAGTTTGAGAGGGGCCTCAGCTAACCTCAAGACCTTCTCCCCCTTAGTGGACCTTTCTATGAAGATCGAGAGGGATTGTGAAGAAGCTCGATTGAGGAAGGAAGACTGGGGACCGCACCATCTAAAAGTTTGAAGAGAAAGGCTCAACCACATCTCATGAGAGAGTTTAGGGGAAGGAACAATCTGGGTAACGCATTTCCAAAAGACGTTCCCGGGTGATATAAGGGATATTTGGCGCTTGGCCAGCTCTTAGTGTGGGTTGAGCGGCCATTCTGTGGCTGAGTGCTATTAAAAGGCGGGTTCATGTTTTCGATGTGGCAAGCCCGGCCATCTGATCAAGGACTGTCTGGTAAAGGGGCCAAAGAATCGACCACGGACTCAAGGTCGGGTGTTTTCCCTCATAGAGTAGGAAGCCAAGGCATCTACCTCTGTTATCCAAGGTACGCACTCTGTTTGTGGTATGGAAGCTTGAATTTTGATTGACCTTGGATCTTCTCATTCTTTTGTTGCACCTCACTTTGCATGCTACATAATGCTAGACCTTCACTTTTTGACTAGACATTAGCAGTATGCACACCTATGGGGGAATCTATAGAGACCGATATGGTTTATAAACAATGTGGGGTTTTGCTGGAAGAGTGTTTTCTGCTTATAAATTTGATACTTTGGAATATTCAGGATTTGATATTATCTTGGGCATGGACTGGTTGTTTACACATCATGCTATAGTAAATTGTTACGATAAAATTGTGACCTTTAGGTGGCCAAACCTGCTTGAGTTGCTTTTTGTTTGTACTAAGGAAGCTTCCCCTCTATAGCTTATCTCTGCCCTTCGAGCTTCCCATTTTATAGAGACGACGTTGAACTCAGTCGGCAATGACTCTCAAGAACACCGTCAGCCTTGGGAGTGGGTTACAGAGACAGCGTTGAACTCAGCCTGCGATGGGCTTTCATTTCTCAAACGGCGGTGACCTGTGTTCGGGGCTCGGGCCTGAGCTCGACTCGGTCCTAGTTTCTGAAGCATGGAATTTCATTGGCGACGATAAACATTGTTTGGGTCTCGGATCAGAGCCCGACCCTGTCTGGCCCATCTTCGTTTGGTCTTCAAGGACTTGCCTAACATTCCTCATTTGTGAGGAACACTTGAGGGAAGCCTCGTTTATATAAGGGGGTAATCCCCCATTTCACCATTTTACCGAAGGGCTAAGATAAAAAAAAATTTAATAGTAAGAGGGAGAGACTTTCAGTGAGAGCTCCGACAAAAATGCAAGATATTCAAAGTTTTGCTGACCAGAACCTTGGCAAAAGAGAGCATCGAAGAGAACACAGGAGGTTGCAAGGACCTGTGGCGAGGGTTGCAATCGGAAAAACAAATGGGAGTTTACCAGGGGAAGCAGGGAACTACGACAGTAGCTTGAGATAGCCGAAAAGAGGAAAAAGGGTTGTAGCAAGGAACTTCAGACGAGCTTCTGCTGGCTTTTCGCTAATTTTCCAATGGTATTTCGATGTTGTGGAGAAGAGGAGAAGGTGCAGCCAGTCGGTTTCCGGTGAGTGGAAAGGTTTCCCGATGAGAAACCAAAGGTCATAGGGAGGCGAATAGCAGCTTGCAAGTGAACCATCACTGGGAGACAAAGGGTCTTGGGAATTCGATCCATCTTGGGAAGACAAGGAGTCGTGGCAATCAAAGGGTCACGGGGAGACGAACGGTCTAGAGGAAGGTGAAAAGTCTCTGTTAAGCCCGGCTATAGAAACGTAGCCGGCGTTGGTCTTTAAGAAACACAGCTGGCGCTGGGGTTTAGCAGGCATTAGTCTTCTAAAAACATAGCCGGCATTGGGCCTTAGAAGCACAATCGTCGTTAGTTTCACGCGGTGCTTATTAGTGCATAATTTGCGCATAATCAGCAACATGACACGCACGGCATTAGCCACTTGTGGTGGTTACCAGTTGCTCATGAACATCAGATAATTATACCCACTTGTGGTCATACTTGGTGATGAGTTTCGTGCGGCGATTGTCATACAAGGCGTCGGGTCATGCGCGGTGACGTTTATGCACGGGGCTAACTTGGGTAGGAAAAGGGTGGTGACCAATGGTAAGGCCAGACTTATGAAGCCTGTTGGAAGCCAAGTCCTCCAGCACAACGGTGAAGTCCATGTTGTTTTGTGGAAGGGTACTCACTGTGAACAGGGTATGCAATCCATCATAGGGCAGTTCCTTGCCAAAGAAGCCTACTTTTTATGTCTGATATACTCTATCAAAGCGCTTCGACCTTCTCCTATTGTGAGAGACACTTTTAGCCTATAACCATCCTCTTTTCCTCAGATGCAAGATTTATAACCTCCCTAATAATGGGGTTTGACTGTAACTTGTAACTTTTTTTTTTTTTAATGCAATAAAAAGAGTTGGACTTCATTTGGACTATCTTGCTTCCTTTTCTTTCCATTTCTTTTGTTCTTAAATATTTTTTATTTCATATTGGTCCTTTTGATAACATATTATGGATAATACTTCTTCAGGTATCGCCCATTAATAGGGGGCATCGCCTCCTCTCCATTAGGATGTGCAAGTATGTAAGCTCCATTTGGCGAGATTGACTATAATGGGGCCTTCTCATTTGGGTTCAAACTTCCCTTTTGTGCCACCCATGCATAACGATCGGCCTCTTGACGGTTAGAACCAGATCCCCACAGGCAAATGAGCATACCTTGACTGACTTGTCAAAGGTTCTCTTCATTCTCCCATGATTGAGTTCAAGATTTTGCTAAGCTTCGAGCCTCTTTTCATCAAGTGCATCCAATTCTTGATAGCGAAGCTTTACTTTGTCATCTTCAGTCAGTCCCTGATGTTTGGCGACTGGCAGCGAGGGGAGTTGAATCTTCAGAGGAAAAACTACTTCACCCTAATAAACTAAGGAATACGGAGTGGAATCAGTGGCATTTTGTGTGGTTGTTCGATCAGCCCATAGTGATTTAGGTAGCTTCTCATGTCAGTTCTTCTTTGTCTTTGATGCTGCCTTCCATAAAACATCACATAGAGTCTTATTGAAAGCCTCAGCTAAGCCATTCGCATGAGGGTGGTACATAGTGGAGTACTTCCACTCGAAATCGAACTGGTTAACCAGGCGATCAATATGATTACTTCTGAATTGAGGGTAGTTGTCTGATATAATCCGGTCAGGCACCCCATACCGGTATATGATGTGATGCCAGATGAAATTGGCAATCGTAGCCCCAGGAACTTACTTGAGTGGGACCGCTTCAGCCCATTTTGAGAAATAATCTGTTGCTGCTAGAATGAAGACATGACCCATTGCAGAAGGAGGGTCAACAGGTCCTATAATGTCCATACCCCATTATGAGAAAGGCGATGATGCCACTGTAGAGTGTAAGGGTTATGGGGGTTGATGAACAAGACTCAAATGCATCTGGCACACCTAGCACCTCTTGGCATAGTTTAAGGAATCGGCAGTCATTGAAGGCCAATAGTAACCCAGTCTATGTATTCATTTGTAGAGCTTAGGGCTGGACTGATGCAATCCACAGATGCTTGAGTGTACTTCTTCCAGCACCTTATTTGCCTCTTGTGCATCTACACATCTGAGAAGAATACTATCGAAAGACCGTCTAAAGAGAACTTCAAGGAGAGTGTATTTGGTTGACATTTGCTGCACACTATTACGTTCAGCATGATCTTCAGGCAATCTACCATGCTTTATGAAGTCAATAATGGGCTCTCTCCAATCTTCGACCTGCTCAACTTCTGCGCATATTGGGTCAAACAACTCCGGTTCTTGTTTTTGAATATCCGCTCCTTGACCATGTGCCATTTCCTGTTCAGCTTTAATAACTTCTTTGACTAATAAAAGTGCCCCAAATAAGTAAGGCGGGCACTCAGGAAAGAGGACTCTTTCATCATCTATGTCTACTTTGGTCCTCAATTCAATGTGTCTCCACTCTGCTATTCAAACAGGCGTGGGTTTTGGTGAGGACAATTGAATTGTAGCTCTATGTTTTACATGTGCATCAGCCTACGAGTTCAATCTCTTGGGGATGTGAGTTAAGGATACATCATCGAACTGAGCCATATATGATTTTGCCGTATCGTGATAAGGCTTGAGAGTGTTCTTTCTCACGTCATAGATCCCCATAAGTTGTCGAATGACCAACTCAGAGTCACCATAGATTTTGAGTTGTTTCAAGTCTAAATTGAAGGCTATCTCCAACCCAATTATAAGGGCTTGATATTCTGCCTCGTTATGAGAACCAGATTTGGTGAGAGAGAAGAGTAGAGGAAGTATCCCTCCTTTCGGAGTCATGAACACCACCGCAGCACCTCTGCGATCAAATTGGAAGGCACCATCGAAGTACATCTCCCACACGTGAGCAAGTTCTATACAGAATACCTCTTCATCAGGGAAGTCACTTGATAAAGGAGTTTCTGTTGGTACAGGATGCGCTGCAAGAAAATCAGCCAAGGCTTGGCCCTTGACAGCCTTTTGTGGTACATACATGATGTTGAATTCGATCAGCAATAATGCTCACTTAGCAAGACATCTCGATAAGCATGGGCATGTCATGAGAACTTTACAGGATCTGCCTTTGATATAAGCTTCACTTCATGACCGAGCAGGTAATGGCGAAGCTTTTGTATCGCAAAGATTAGGTCCAGACACATCTACTTAATAGGGGGATAATTCTTCTCAGCTCCTTGCATCCTGCGACTGAGATAGTATAGTGTGATCTCTTTTCCCTCGCCATTGTTTTGTGCCAATAATGCTACGAGTGACTCCTCGAGCGTAGTCACATACAGGATGAGAGGTCTTCCCAACACTAGTGTAGAGAGTATAAGAGGCTTGAGTAAATACTGTTTGATGTCATCAAGCACCGCTTGGCATGCTTCATCCCACATGAATGGGGTCTCCTTCTTTAACAGGTGTGTAAAAGGCTTACAGTGACCTGAGAGGTTAGAGATGAATCTATGGATGTATGTCAGTTGCCCTTGAAGAGATTGCAGCTCTCGCAGTGTAGTTGGTGGTGGCATTTCTTGGATCACCTTGATCTTGAATGGCTCAACTTCAAGCCCTCGGTGTCGAACAATGAACCCCAAGAACTTCCCTGAACGCATGTCAAAAGCGCATTTCAACAGGTTCATCTCAATCTGATGAAGGCGTAATCTTTCAAACACCTTTTCCACATCTCCCATGTGAGCATCTTTTATTTCAGATTTCACCACCAAGTCATCCACATAATATTCGACCTCCTTGTGCATCATAACTTTGAAGATGGTTGTCATTGCTCTCTGATACGTGGCACTGGCATTATTTAGTCTGAAAGGCATCATTGTGTAATAGAAGACCCCTTTTGGAGTCAAGAATGTCGTGGCTTCCTCATCTTCTGGCGCCATCCATATTTGGTTGTATCCAGAGTATCCATCCATGAAGAAAAAGATCTGATAATGAGTCGTGGAATCTATAATCATTTTCGTAAATGGCAACGGACAGTCATCCTTTGGACAAGTGGCATTTAGGTCACGGAAGTCAATGCGAACCCTAATTTGGCCATTTTTCTTTTTGACTGGTACAACATTTGCTAGCCACTTTGGATGCTTGACTTCACGTAAAAAGCCTGCTTGCCTGAGTTTGGTCACCTCGGCATCTATCTACATGTCGAGATCGGGCCCGAACCTTCTTGATTTCTGCTTGATAGGCTTGACAGATGCATCAATGCCAAGACGATGAACTGCTACTTGAGGATCCAAACCAGGCATCTCATGGTAACGCCATGCAAAGACATCCCGGTTTGCTTGCAAAAAGGCAGTGAAAGTGGGCCTCGAGTCAGCTTCATCCCCTAGATTTATTTCCTCAAGCTCATCAGCTGTGGCTTGCCCACCTTCTTCCCATTCTTCTAGAACCTCTTGTAGCTCCTCATTGTTGTATTTAGAGGTCTTCTCATTAACCTCGAGTGAAGACACCCATACTCTTGACATTTCCTCTTCTAGTTAGGTTTGCTAAGAAACGTGGCTCTTGTACCCTCATCTTGTTTGCCGATGAAAGGATCAACTTCGAGGAGAAGTGATGTATCCAATCGAAGGAGTTCCCCCTGAGGTGCTTGGGACGGCTACAACTCAAAGATTGTGCAAATGGTCAATTCCTGATGAGGACCTTCTTGATTCTCCCCTGTGTCCACCATGGATTTTGGTAGTATGGTAGGTTGAGGGTCAGATTTAGAGAGAAGAGGTTTATTTTGGTCAGCTGACTAGCTTGGTTGCACAACCAACTTGGTTTGGGTTTGTCTGGGTAGATTGGGTGATAGGGATTTGTTTAAGATGAGTGGATGTTTGAGGTTGGAGCTTAGGAGGTGGTTGGGTAGATCAGAGGCATCTCTGGGAATTGGGGGATAGGTGGATTGTTTAGGTTATTTGGGCAACGAAGGAGCTCAAGGAGTTGGAGGATCGGTGTATTATTTGAAGAATTTGGGTGAGGGAGAAGTGGAGGACCAAGAGATTTCAAGATGCTTGGCTTCTGAGGTGAGGGTTGCAGCATTTTCCCCTTTCTCAGGCTCATTTGACCCGTGGTGATGCCTTTGAGATTTGCACCATGTGATAGGCTTCCTGAGTATAGAAACTCTGCCCTCTAGATTGCCTCAATATCTACTCAAAGTCAGGCTCAGGGGGCCACTGGGGTTTCTTTGGCTTTGACTTCTTGCGCTTACCAAAAGAAGAAGATAGCTCTAATTGGGCTTGAACCATCAGAGCGTCAACGACTGTTAGGAATCCAGCCTTTTGTGCTAGTGTCTTTCTCAGCCGTCTCTAGTTCGTCCTGCTTATATTGGTTCCTTCGAGTTCTCTGTCAAGAGCCTCGAAGTATGGACATTCCAAGATTGAATCTGCAAGAGATATAGAAGGGGAAGAGGAAGGAGAAGAAGAAGAAGAAAAAGAAGAAACAGGGCTAGTAGGTGAGAGACTTTTAAGGACATTCCCCTCATCAGACGGGTCTGAGCAGCCTTTTACATCATCATTAGGGTTGGACGTGTGCAAGGGGTCTTTTAAGTCTTTCCTCTGCTTAGACCGTTAGAGGGTTCTTTTAATGCCGTCACCCTCATTGGACATGTCCCAAGAAGAAGATGGCCCAGGGACATCCTCTTGGTGAGGTGAAGGAGGAAGAATGATTGCGTCAGGGATGAAATCCTGTAAGGTCGGCAAGGGAGGAAGAGGCCTGGGAAACTCTTGCTCAACCGACGGTTTAGGAGGCTTGTTCCTTCTGGGAGCAGCTCTAGGGGCTCGTCTCCTCTTGAGTACCTTTGAAGGTGTTTGGTTCATCTCATTAGGTTTGTGAGCAGCCCTAGCTTGACGAACTGCCTCACGTTTTAAGGACCTGAGTTTGCTTCGCCCATGGTACACTCTCCATGGTTGGGAAGTTGAGGCTTCAATAGGATCTGAATGATCATTACTCGGGTCTTCTGTCAAGAGGCCCTCTTGCTCCAATGAAACAGTGACTTGTGGATCTCCTTCCAAAACGTTACAGGGTTCTAAGCATCGCTGCATTTTCTTCACGATTATGTCATGGAAACTTGAGCACTCGCTCAGGTCGTGGCCCCATATCTGATGGTACGGGCACCAATGGTTCTCAATTCTCTGAGCGAGGCATCGAGGCGGCCTTGCCGGCTTTGGTGTGATGAGGCCTTCTTGAAGCATCATGGCAAACAAGGCATGAAGGAGATCGGGTGCTTCATCTTCCTCGTTGACTATCACTATGTGGGAAGCTTCTGCTGCCCCGAATGCCTTCTTTAGCTCTTCGAGTTTTATCTGACCCTTCTGGATCAAAGCCTCGATGATGTCTTTAAGCATGCAGCATTCCTCCGTGGGGTGGTTAATCCTCCAATGGTAGGCAAAGTAATTCGCATGAGTGTCGAGCCCAGCTTGATCACGGAATTTGGACTCAGGTAGCTCGATCATGTTCTGTTCCAGCAACAGTCAGTGTAACGTGGGAACCCATTCTTTTTCAAAAGGGTAGACTTTATTCTTATGCCTGGCCCAATAATCATCTTGATTAAGGTTCGTAGGTGGGGGTACTCGGTTATATGATTGCTACTGCTTACCTGCTTGAGGAGGTATCTTAGTTGTACCTACCCATTTGGAGAGGTCCAAAGTCTGAGAGGCAGCCTTCTTTGGATCTATAACTGTGACAGCTGCATTGATCACCCGTTTTTGCTGACTAGCTCGAGGGTTGGTTCGAGAATTACCGTTACCCTGGTTATTTCCTGAGCTTGAAGATGATTGACGTGACCCGCCATGGTACTAACTCTCTATGCGAATAGACTTAAAGATGAGCTTTGACATGGATTTGGATTTGAGGCCTCAACATGTAGAGCAATCTCTGGTCACATGTTTTGCACACAAGTTTGAACCGCTTCCTTCTCAAGCATGGGATTGGGATGGAGAGCGGCTAAATCTCTCCGCCTTGCTATGAATTGATCGAAAGGTTCAACTGGTTCTTGGGTTAAAGTGAGAAGCTCAATAGTTTGGACTTCTCTGTCAACCTCGTAGAAGCACTGATGGAACAGTTTCAGTATGTACTGAATTTGGAGGAAGCCGAGCATACCATTGGAAAGTAGGGCCATCAAGGGTTTCAATGAACTAACGAAGAAGGATTCTCCCATCACCCGTTGTCTCTCAACAGGCCTCTTGGAAATGGGTGATATGTTGGTGCGGGGATGTTGTTCCATTGAACAGAGGAAACTTCCCTTTCTTGTAGTACGAGGGAAATGGAACCCAATCAATGTAAGTGGGTGCTTTTGGTAAAGCGTTGCACCCTGTATTCCTGGGATTTGTTTATTCTTGAGATTGTGAGTCACCATAGCATCAATGTCTGCCTATAAGATAGGGTGAGGGATAGGATTATCCTGTGAGGCAGGAGGAGGAGGTTGCCTTGGAGCTGTCTCATCTAAATGATGGGAATTGGCCTCATGGTTAGCCGAATGTCCTGCGGTTTCCATGCGATCAATCTTCTCCATCGTTGCTTGCACCATCTGTTCAAACCTATCCATGCATGCCTTCTGAGAGTCGTTAGGTTCATTTACAACATAATTCAGACCGTTTCTTGAAGGAGGCCAGCCTCTGGTGCAGTTGAGGGCTTTCGAGCTTGGCGAGTCAGACACGGCAGATCGATCAACAAGGGGTCAGCATGCCCCAAATGGAATCGATTATTGTATGCCGAGCTTGTAAGGACCGGTTCTCGACGGTCTTGAGATCGTGGCTATTGAACGGCTGGGTCATTTTCTACAACATTGACCACCGTGTAATATTCTAGAACTCCTTCTTCAAGCCTTGTCATCTGAAATGGGCTCTGACACTGAGGGTCATCAGAATTGGGTGCCTTGACGGTTTTGGTTGCCTCCCTAGTCAGGATCTGCAGACCCCTGTCCTACTTAGCTTTGAGGTTATGATGAACCTCATGCTAGAACTGCGATCAGGACTTTGGCTGGTCAGCTCTTCTTGCACAAGAGAGAGTTGTCTCCATCAGGTGCAGCAAAGGATGAGGGCCAAGGACAGGAGTCAACCTGGGTCGGGAAAGAAGAAGGAATTGGTCTCCCATAAGGTCTTTTCCTTGAGCTCTCTTATGGGCTCCAGAGGCATGACTAAGATGACAGGGCTGGTTCAGGATGATACTCTTGGGGAAAGTCTTCCAGTACCAAGGTTTGACATGCTTGCTTGAAGGAGAAGAGGTAGATGAGGGAAGGACCGACTCACTATGATGATTGAGTCAGAAGCGAGGAGCGGGAGTTTGGGAAGGCAGCCTGTGTACACCCCTTGAAGAAGGATTACGGGTGACTTGGGAGTCAACCCAGGCTCATGCAAGTGGTTTGGCCTTAGATGGCCCAGAACCACGAGTAGGTATCTGTAAGGAAACATGAAGAAGCCTTCCCCTTACAGGGTGTGCTCGTTTGTGCTTAGTGGGAGGATCAGGAGTTTGTCTCTCGTGTTCATGGGTTGGCGCAACGACGGCTTTCCCTAGAGTGGTGGGATGCACATGCAAAATGTGTACAGGACCTGACCCGAGGAGGCCTGATCCTAGACACTGACTCGAGGCAACATAAGAGTTGCCCCAAGGTGTGGCCCATGTGGATGACCTACGAGCCTTAGAGTGTGTGCGAGAGGTGGAGGCCCTAAGGTCTCCTCCTCGGTGTGTTGAGTCTCTAAAGATAGAGACCCAAGGTGGTGCAGGAATGTGGGGGGTAGCCTTGCGGTAACCCACAGAAGAAATGACAACTTGTTTTCCTTTCGCAACAAGGGACTTGGTAGCCTTTCGACGTACCTCGGCAATACAACCGGCGAGTGACTTACTGGTGACAGGGTGCATATTGTGAGTGATGGCAGATGTGCTATTAATGCAAAATGCTTTGGTGGGAGTTCCACCAAAGCAAGGAGATCGGTAGTTAAGGACCTTTAAGTCCCTCCTCACACCTATCCAGGCTAAGACTTGGAGCAAGACACTGGATCTTTGCTTAAAATAAAACTTGGGAATGAAGTTCGAGGAACTTGTTCCTTGGGGAAGCTCACGAATGCAGGGATGAGAAAATCCCCGATCTGAATGAATGGGTTATGGCACCTGAAAGCCATGTTAATGTAATGTATAAAACAAAAGGAGAGACTAGTCAAACAAGAACGATCTGACAAAAGGGTAGTAAGTCCCCAGTGTAAGCGCCAAGATGGTTAGGTGCCTCGATCTCGCCCTTCAGATCTTGATGACTTGGAGACACGTGTCTCGGGTTTCAAGGGAAGTCGGAACTTTAGTTCGCTCTCAAGAACCTTACTCAAGAACAAGGGCAGGTATACCAATCGATGAGAGAGGAATTTAAGGTGGGTTCAGGACTTACTTGGGCTGACTCGGGTGGGCGTCCTCTTAGATCACGAAGAAAGCCCCCCAGTTCTACAACTGGTTCGAAATCGCCTCCCTAGGCTTGTACTCTCCTATTTTTGCAATCACACTGTTTACAATGAAAAGTCTGACAGATCTCCTTGGGGAGATCTCTCAGATCTAACACCTTAAAATGATGAAAAATATGTGGTAGAGAAAGTGGGACAAATCGAATTTAGATGTGAGGCCAGATCTGCCCAAAAACGAGTAGATCAACTCTAAGATTTGTGGCAGGGCCAGCATGATCCAAGACATTACAAAATATGATTTTTAAGAAAATGAAAGGATCAAAACGAAAAGAAAACAATAAATCTGAAGAAATAAAATGGAAAGAAATGATACCGAATCGTGCCGGATGGCCCGTGACTCCTTAGCCTTCTAGGGCTCGCCCCGTATCAGAACCGATCCTCTTTTGCCTCTCTGATTCGGATGTTGACCAGCCAGTCTCTGGTGTAAAAGGTTAGATCTAAGGTTGTTATGCCTTAAGTCTAGTTCTGATCTACGGTTGTTGTGCCTTAGGTATAGGTTTCCTCAGGCTTAAGGGTTAGGGTTTTAGGAGGCTAGGGCTTTTGAAATCTATCTCTAGGGTTTCTAATCTCTCTCAAGTTTTTGAACTCCGTCCCCTTCAAATGGCCACGAAAAGAGGCTTTACAAGGGGAAAAATCCGCTGGGAAGGATATACTCACGAAAAAAACACATCCCTATCCAAAAATTCAAGTTTTGAGGGCCTCTGATCTGGGTGACACTGGTAGTGTTGCCCAAATCCAAGTCAAAAAGTGTCCAAATTGAAAAATTCCAATTGTAGAGTGTTCCTTGACCTCTTATGAAGCTCTAAGAAAACATTTGGGTTAAAATAGGGCATTTACAAGAATCTGGGTCAAAACAAGGTTTTTGCAGGGTTTCGGGCAGGCAGACTAGTTCCGGGTCACAAGATAGGTTGTGTGAACTATGGATTTTGGGTTTATTAAGAAAATGTTATCCTAAAGGTTCAGAAAACCATAGAATTTGCCAGATTTAAAAATGGGGTGTCTACAGTTACCCCTCTTTGGCACTCTATTTCCTTCGAGGGATAGGTGAATGGCAAAGAAGTAGACAGTTCGGTGTTCCCTATCCTTCGAGGGGCAGGTGAACTTCAAATATTTCTTCCTGATGTCACGTGGTCAGAGGGCATACCAATTATCCCTCCAAGTCATTACGGTCACGGAGGTCACCCACCTAGGGCATTTTTCCTCCTAAGGTTTTTAACGTGAGATATCGGTGAGTTATACAAGCTTGAAACTTGAGTTGGATTTTCTGGACATGCCACTTAACTTCAAGGGTTTTACAGCTTGAAACTTTTAACCCTAGCATTTTCTTTGATTTCCTTAGGGTTTCCTAAGGTTGTCTATTGGAAAAGGCTTTCTATAAGAAGAGACTTGTTTGGTTAATTTCGAAGAGAGAGACCGGGCAGCAATGCGGTAATCACGGCAACGCAGTGATCATCATATACTGGTGTCCAAGCTCCTTCATTTTGAAAGTCGTTTTAGAAATTTTGAAAGTAAGAGAAATTTGAAATAGAACCTAGAGCAATGTCAGGTTACAATTTTAACAAAGAAATTAAAGTTTTCAAAAACACAAGACATATAATGAAAATTTTGAAGAGGGAAAGATATTTAAAATACAGGGTTGGTTAGCAGTTTCATCTCCTACCCATAGAGCCCTCTACACAGTTTAGCGTCATGCAGTGATGGACGATACACCTGACCCTTTTATGTCAATATGGGGATACACCCGACCCTTTTACACCATACAGGGATAAACATTTTTCATTGAATAGGGTGGTTGTGCCCTGAACACACCCTACCTTTTGCGCCATACGGGGCTATACGTTACCAGTCTAGGCTCGTTTACATTACATGAGTTTGACGTTGAACTGGATACACCCGACCTTTAACATCATACGGGGCTAGACGTTACTTGTCTCAGTTCTTTTACATTGCACGAGTTTGACATTTTTCTATTGAAATAGGGTAGTTGTGCCCTGGATACACCCAACCTTTCATGTCATACAAGGCTAGACGGTACTTGTCTCCCCTCTTTTACGTCGCACGAGTTTGTCGTTTTTTTCTTTTGAATAGGGTGGTCGTGCCTTGGATTGGACTTTGGTTTGAAATTTAGGCTCATGCCACCGAGGAGCATTTTCTTTTTTAATTTTTATTTTATTATTTTTTTTTTGAAAATTTGAAAAATTAGTTGGCAGTTTAGGCTCATGCCACTAAGGAGCATGTTAAAATTTTTGAAAATTAAAATGTTAAAAAAAAATCGTAAAAACACATGATTAAAGCAAACATGATCCTCGAAAGACCTCCAAGATTGAGTGTGGGCATTTTGGACAAACGTTTTTTAGCAACACCAAGCGTGTTGCATGGGCGGCACTGGCAGTGTTGCCCAGGTCTGGGCGACATGGCTGGTGTTGCTAAAAAATTATATATTTTTATTAAATTGAAAGATGGGGGGGGAATGAAAAAACAAAAATTTTGAACAAAATATTTGGCTCGAGCGACACGAGCAGTGTCGCCCTCAAAGGCTGGGCGACACGCCTCGTGTCGTCCATAGAAAAAAAAAAAAAAATTTATTGAAATGGAATTAAAAGGGGACCTTTTTTTTCAAAAAAAAATGTGGGCAACACAGGTGGTGTCTCCCAAATCTGAGTACGAAATTGGGCGACACGGGGCGTGTCCCTTAGACCTCCAACCCCCAAAATTAATATTTATCATATGTTTTTGTTTTAGGGTTATCTAAACCCGTTATTTTCTGAAGTGGATAACTATAGGACTCATTTGGGTCAGATTTCTTTTTTCTTTTAAAAAAAATCCTTCCCCTTCCCATTCTTATCTCATCTTTCAAACTGAATTTTCTTCTTCCCATCTTCATATTCTTCCTTCTTCATCATCTTCCCTCTGATCTTGTTGGTTTTTCCTGCACTCATCCTTAGGCTTTCATGGCTCCTAAGAAGGACAATGCGATCTCCAAGGACAAGGGGAAGGTTTTTGAGTGGATTGGTAATGGAGAAGAGGAAGATGCCTCCCCTCTTTTTCCTAGGGTTAGGCACTTCCCTGAAGGTCTGCCCTCTCATATCTGGCACGACCTTCGATCGGGTGAAATTCCTTGATGCGTCAATGGTTTTCTTATCATCGGCCCTAGTTCCGGGATTGATTTCTTTTCGCTCGGCAGTGGCTCAAGCTCCTGGCCCTTCTAGCTTCAATTCCGATGACAGGCATCTATGGCCTCTGGTCATGTGAAATTTCCACTCCTCGAAGCTCTTGCTGAGAGATTCAACTATCAAACGAATGCTTTCTTCCTTCCTACAGGTGAGACAACACCAACTTTGGAAGACGTCGCTAAGATTTCTGACTTGAACCTAGTTGGGATTACGTATCAACCTTCTATTGCCATTAACAACCATTCTATCATGGGTGTGCGACTATTGGGGGCTGCTTATTGTTCACTTGGTCAGTGGGTTGATATGGAGTTGTTGGTCCAGAATCGAGAGCAATCTCGAGCTGTCGAACAGATCCATATTTTTCTTTTGCGCTGTTGGGCTCCATTTGTTTTTCGAGTGGTCGTAAGATGGTTCGTAGTACCCTTATTCCTTTAGTTCATGTCTTCTAGGAACGAGCAGGTTACACCATTGTTTCGACCATGTTAGTGGGTATTTATCGGGGTCTTCACAACTGCATCACGTGAGGTGATCGATTTACTGAGGGCAGTGTCCTGATTTTGAAGGTATATTTTTTAACACAATTTTATTTTACTTTGTCCCTAAAAATCAGTTTTTTTTGTCTGGTTTGGGCTCTCGAACCCATATTTCTGCAACAGGAATTAATTGGAAAAATCTCGGCCCCATCTTGGAGAGCCCGAACCATGTCGCCCAAGTCTGGGCAACACGCCAAGTGTCTCCCAAACCAATTTTTCCCGAATGGTTTCGAGGTCCTGGGTTCTTGTCTTGTGACTTTTTGCGGTGATTTTGGGTACTATTTTCTACAGATTAGGGCCTATGAACACATCTCCATTGTCCATCCTCCTCGATCAACGAAGGCTGTATCTACTTCTTTGGGATTGGCGTATCTTAATGATACCACCTGGCCTCGTGACGTCAGTCATTATCGCAGGATTTTGGACGAGATGTAGTCCTTTGATTGGGTAATCAGGGGCCTTGAGAACGTGTCCCTATTGTTGCCTACTATGGGGAATTCATGTCTTATTCTGGTGGGGCAGCACGTCACAGAGGAGTATTTCCCTCAGAGGGTGCTTCGCCAGTTTCTCCATACTCAGAATTATACTTCTCCAGGAGAGGCGATCAATTGTCGCCTTATCTTTCCCCTTCGAATCTACTCTTTCACTCTTCTGGTCAAGGCTGGTTTCTCGTGAAAGGGAAAGAAGTCCTCTTCTAGTGAGGGGTTAGCTAAGCAAGACAAGTCCACAAGCACTTCGAATGATGACTCTTGGTGGGAACGTGCCTGCCCTCTTCCACTATGCCCCAAAGCTTCAAGACTTCATGGCAAACCTTCTGCTCTTGCTTGGGATCTTGTGCCTCCTCGAGAAGATGGTACCTCATATTCGATTAAATGAATCAAATCCAATGAGGACTTGTCTAATATCAGTTTAGAAGAGGTTGAAGTTGAATTGGCTCGATGGATGGCCTTCGTGACGGAACACAAGGAGAAGGATGTTGATCCAAAGCCAAACACTGAATAGCTAAAATATTTTATTTTCTTTATTATTATTATTAATTTTTTCTTTGCATGAATAACTTGATCTTAGGATCAGCATTATTTTTTCTTGTGCAGTATTGTTGGAACTTGCATGTACTTGTTCGTACTTGAGTGTTTTGAATTGGAAGTTCCTTCTTGGAGATTGTTTAATTTTTTTTTTTTACCCTTGATTCCTTTTAGGTTTTCACCACATCTATTTTCCTTTTTGTTTTTTGTTTTTCTTCTACTTTGTGGTATCTTTTCAGGTATTCATCACTCTTTTGAGCTCGTTACGGGTAGCATTTTCTAAGGTACATCGCATTAATGGGGTTGTTGAGTTCGTACCCCTTATGATATTTGATCTTATAAGAATTGAATGTGTGCACTTGGGTAACCATGAATGTTCCCTCCTAATTAGGCTTGAAATTGCCTAAAGGGTGTGGATTTGCAAGAGTGTGGAAGGTTTTCTTAAGTATCATATCCCCTTCTTTGAACTGTCGAGGAACAACTTTTCTTTGGTATACCCTCTCGATCCTAAGTTGATAAGCAACAATATTTTGTGTTGCTCGTAGTCGTCTTTTATCCAAAGTAACGAGGGCTGCGATTCCTGCTTCGATCTTTTGTTCCTCATCTGTATTTTTATGAATGATCACTAGGAGAGATGGTATCTCAACTTCAATAGGTAGCATTGCTTCCATACCATACACCAATGAGTATTGGGTCATACCAATAGGAGTCTTCTCAGTTGGCTGGTAGGCCCATAGCACGTCATTTAGCTTTTCGTACCAATCTTTACCACCTTCTATTATTCTATCTATAATTATGAGAAGTCCTTTGTTTGTGGCCTCTGCTTGCCCATTTCCTTGAGGGTAGTAAGGTGTGGAGAACTTTTGCGTTATCCCGAACTTTTTACACACTGTAATAACCTTTTCATTTTTGAAGTTGGATCCATTGTCAGTAATGATAGAAACAAGAACAACAAATCTAAATATAATGTTGTTCTTTGTGAAACAGGCAACATGTTGTCCTTCAATTTTGACAAATGATGCGGCCTCTACCCATTTGGTGAAATACTATGTAGCGATTAATATAAAATAGTGGTCGTTTGAGGCTTTTGGTGAGATCAATCCAATGATATCAAGTCCTCACATGCCGAAGGGCCATACAGGCGGTGTTGAGTTGCGTGGTACGGACGGTGCATGGATGAGGTCTCAATAAAGTTGACATTTGGGACACCTCTTGATGAACTTCCAACAATCTTTAGCCATGGCTGTCCAGTAATAGCCTTGGGGCTTGATTTTTTGAGCTAAGGCGATTGTGCCAGAATGACCTCCTTCATTATGTAACTCTGTCAGTACTTGATCGATTTCTGGCTGATCCAAACATCATAGAATGGTGCCATCGAAGGATTTCTTGAACAAGAGATCACCTTTTACTAAGAATCCCATAGAAAACCTTCGAAGGGCTTCTTTATCCTTTTTGGTGGCTCCTTCAGGGTATAACCCATCTGTCAGTAGGGACAAGACATCGTGGAACCAAGGTTTTTCCTTAACTAGTGCATCTGAAGTTACGAGAAACACTTCCCCATCGTTCTCATTTTCTTGCTCTATTTCTTCTTCGATCCTCGTTGGGGAAGGATCATGTTTGTTCCTGATGTAGAATGTCAGCGTGGTGATTTCTGGAGGAATATCAACCATTGAAGCAAGGGTTGCAAGGGTGTCGGTGAATCGATTATATTCCCTAGTTACGTGCTGAAAGGTGATTTTCTTAAAATATGGGATCATCTTTTCCACCTTTTCTTGATAGGGTTTAAGATTTTCTTCTGTCACCTACCAAATCCCTTGAACTGGGTTTATGACGAGTAATGAGTTCCCAATTACTCGTATTTGCTGGATTTTCATTCCCATCGCATTCTCGAGCTCGGCTATCAAGGCTTCATATTCAGCAATGTTATTGGTACATGGGAAACTCCAACACCTGACCGATTTTCATTCTTTGCACCGTTGAAGTGTAGCTCCCAAATTGAGTCCCCAATTGTGAAGAGGTTCTCCTCAGGGAGATCCATGTTGACGGGTGTGTTATCTGATAATGCATGTTCAGCTAAGTGTCAGCAATGGCTTGTCTTTTGATCGATTTTTAGTAACATATTCAATGTTGAACTCAGTCAATAACATTCTCCACTTCATCATACGTCCATTAAGGACTGGTCTTTTCAATAGGTACTTGAGTGGGTCTATTTTTTGTATGAGCTTGAATGAATGAGATAAGACATAATGTCTTAATTTCTGCATAGACCACACAAGTGTTAAGCAATGCTTCTCCACATCCGTATATCTTGTCTCATAGTCGACCATGGTTTTGCTGATGTAGTATATCGTTTGTTCTTTGCCATGGTCATCGTATTGTCCTAATATTGCCCCCATGGTCTTGTCTTTCACAGATATGTATAGGAACATGGGTTTATTTAGATTAGGAGGACTAAATAGGAGCATGGGTTTATCTGGATTAGGAGGACTAAGGACGAGAGTTTTGGTTAGGTACTCCTTGATTTGGATGAACGCTGCTTGGCATTCATTATGCCATATGAATGGGGTATCCTTCTTAAGGAGCCTATTGAATGGTGTGCACTTGTCTGCTAGTTGTAAAATAAAACGCCTTATGGCTTGTATGCGACCTTGAAGCCCACGCATTTCTCTGATGTTCCGAGGAGGGGGCATTTCAGTGATGGCTCGCATTTTCGACGGGTCGACCTCAATGCCCCTTTGACTTACTATAAAGCTTAATAATTTGCCGGATTCAACCCCAAAAGCACATTTCTGTGGATTGAGTTGTTGTAGATGCTTCCAAAGTCTTTCGAAAATGGTTCTCAGGTTGGTGAGATGATCTGATCTGGTCTTCGACTTGACTAGAATGTTATCGACATAGTTTTCCATGATGGTATGCATTATGTCATGGAAGATGCTAGTCATTGCCGCTGATAAGTTGCTCCGACATTTTTGAGGCCAAAGGGCTTGACTTTGTAGCACTAACTTCCTCATTGTGTTATGAATGACATTTTGGTCTGGTCTTCTTCTGCCATAAGGATCTGGTTGTAGCCTGAGAAGCCATCCATGAATGACAGCATCTCATGCCCCACAGTGTTGTCGATCAAGGCATCTATGTTTGGTATTGAAAAATTATCTTTAGGACATGACTTGTTGAGGTCTCTGTAGTCGACACACACTCAGATCCTCCCGTCATTCTTGGGTACAACCACTATGTTGACCAACCACTCTGAGTAATCAAGGGGGGTAAGGAACTTCACCTTGAGCGGTTTATCGATTTCTTCCTTAATTTTGACCTCAAGGTGAATCTTCTGACGTCGAAGTTTCTATCTTACAGGCTTCGCCCCTTCGTTGAATATTAGATGATATTGCACTAATGTGGGATCTAGCCCTGACATATCATCATATGACCAGGAGAAGACATCGTGATATTCTTTGAGAAATAAAATCATATTTTCCACTCCTCAGGAAACAGAGAGGTTCCAATCTTGGTTAACCTTGGGTCCTTCTCAGCTCCTAGGTTTATGTCAATCGTCTCTTTGATGATAGCCGTTGGGTCACCATCAAACCTCTTCTTGAATTGAGTTCCTTAAGTTGAGAGATTTCTTCAGACTCTTGGCTCTCTTGATCATCGTCTTGGTTGTCCAATTCGTCGTCTTAGGTATTGTGCACCATTATTGGGCTATCTTGAGTGTTCGCCATTTTTGAAAAGTCTTTTTCAGTATTACCAATTTTATCATGTTTTGAATTTTCAATAGATTTTGAAACATCGCAAGGTATATCTGTTTGAACGCATTTTTCAGCACCTTGGTCCTCGATGTGGAATAGAGGAAGCAGGTCAATAAAGCCTACAAAACAGTGGAAATTTTGACAATCTCAGAATAGCCCCAGAATTGATCAAGATCTTCAGCAGCACTCTAAGAGGTCATCTACCAAGTTTCCTCACGATCAAACACGTCTAAGGCAGTGAACACAAAGAAACAATTTCGACAAAATCGGCCTCTCGCACTCAGAAATGGACCCTGTAACTAAAACTATATTTTTGATGCATCAAACAGCCGTGGGACCATTGCCATTGAATCTGACACGGTCGAAAACTCTTAAGGGTCAAGTTTCGGTTTAATCAGGCACTGTAGGACAAAGTTAGGGGTAAAATATAAAAAGGGGTAGGCCGCACACTATTCCCACGTGGCCACCCTTCATCAAAACACCATTAAAGGTGATTGTTTTTACAGTCATGGGCAGTGAATTTCAGAGCCTATATCTCACTCGTTACAAGTAAGATCGCTCTCATTTTTTTTGCATGTTCATCTTATCAAGACGAGCGTTTCGATATGTGGTACGCCCCGTGACGATGCCCGAGCAGGGAGAAAAACTAGAGAGAAGTTGTTGATCCGTGAAGAAAATTGTAAAAACTTCAGTAGCAGCATACCTCACTCGAGCCACCAAATCATGGCAGTCGTGTACCTGATTAGCACGAAACCAATGGCATTATGTGCGTGAGGTCCGCAGCTATCTTTGGTTCGAATACCGTGTACGATGAACAGTGGGATTTCACACACGGAGGCATCAAAGCTGCTATAAATTTCTGCTGCCGGATTTCAAGATTCCGACCAAAAACTCAAGACGACGAAATCTTCATCCAGACATGAAATTGAGCTGCGTTTGTTGCAAAGAAAAACATTAAGAAACGAGCACACAATCAATCCAAAGTTTTCATGATTCAAGTAAATTTCAGGCTTCATGATCATGGCTTAAAATAAGATTCATGGCTCGAAGTTGGTATCAAATCGATCGTCATGCCGAGCCCGACAAGAAAAAAATTATCTTTCGATCAAACGGTATCAGAACAATTCCAAATCAGTCATGGAAGATCATGCAAGTCTCGGGCAACAGCAGGGACTGTTCTGAAATTCCACACATTGTTAAGCAGGGGAAAAACAATCCTTTTGCACCCATTTTTAGAATTTATTTTAATTCAATTAAATTGTAATTATCTTCTATTCTAGGTAGTTTTTGGGTATCCACCCATGTTTGGGTCCAATTCTATACAAGCATGTAAAGCCAAATTGTAAAATCCCCTTGAGTTCATTCTTAGAGATTCAATAAGGACTTCATTTTTACTTAAGCTCATGGGTGCATCTTGGAGAGAGAGAGCGAGGAGAGAGAAAAAAGGGTCAGTACCCTTCAGTAAGGTAACTTTCTCTCTCGTCCCCTCTCTCTCTCTCTTTTCTCATCTCTATCTCTTTCTCTCTTTTTCTCATCTATATATCTCTTTCTCACTCTTCTTCTCATCTCTATCTCTCTTTCTGTCTCTTCTTCTCATCTTTATCTCTCTTTCTGTCTCTTTATCTCTCTTTCTCTCTGTTTTTCTCGTCTTTATCTCTCTTTCTCTCTCTTTTTCTCACCTTTGTCTCTCTTTCTCTCTCTTCTTCTTATTCCTATCTCTTTTCTGTTCTTCTTAAAACACATTTGGCAATGTCTAGCACCGACTATCTTTTTCTCTCTGCAATTCTTAAAACATAACAGGCAATGTCTAGTGCGGGCTGTGTCTTTCTCTCCCTTCTGTTCTTAAAATATAGTTGATAATTTCTAGCGCTGACTGTGTGTTTCTCTCTCCTCTCTTCTTAAAACATAGCTGGCAATGCCTAGTACGGACTGTATCTTTCTCTCTCCTCTCTTCTTAAAAAACATAGCCGATGATGCTTAACGCCGACTATGTCCTTCCTGTCTCCTCTCTCTCTAACACAGCCGGTGATACCTAGCACCGACTGTGGCCTCTCTCTCTCCTTCTTGGCCCCACTTTCTCTAACACAGTCGGCGATACCTAGCACCGACTGTGCCCTCTCTCTTATCTTCTTCTAACACAATCGGTGATGCCTAGCGCCGACTATGTCTTCTTTCTCTTCTTCTTCCAACACAGCCATCGATGCTTGGCGCTGACTATTTCCTTCTCCCTCCTCTCTCCTTCCTTCTCTCTGCTCTTGCACTCTTCTCGTCCTTTCTTTCCCTTCTTTTATTTCTTTCCCTTCTCCTCTTATTCTCTTACTTCTTATTCTCTCTTTATGATATTCATGCCTTATGTTATCCTTTTGTTTGACTAAGAGGGGTCAAGATTAGCCTCTTATGGTAGCTCTGTCATTTAGCCATAATGTTGTTGTACCAGAATTACTGTGCTGGCTTTATTGCCACTCCAGACTAGCCATTGCCTCTTGTTAGTCAACATCGGTATTGACGTTTAGTAGTAACTCTGTTGAGCCGGTCTGAGTTATCGTGCCAGTTTTACTGCCACGTCCGACCAATTACCTACCAGCTTAGTCACTGTGCTGATCTCCACGCCTAGTCAAATTCTTCTCTCCCCCATCTTCCTTCTCTTATTCTTCTCCTCTTCTTATGAATATGCACTCTTGTGTACATTCACCAAAGAGGCAAGGTGAGGTCTGTTGACCCACCTATCTTATAACATTTGTCATATATGTTTGATTGCAGAAAACAGGAGAATACAAGCCCAAGGAGGTGATTCTGATCCAGTTTTATGACTGGGGGGCTTTCTTTGTGATCTAAGAGGGCGCCCACGTGAGCCAGCTCGTGTAAGTCCCGAACCTACCTTAAATTCCGCTCTCATCGTTTGGTAATACCTGCCCTTGTTCTTGAACGAGGTTCTTCAGAGAGCGTTCTCAAAATGTCTTGGGTCTCCCCTGAAGCTTTAGACGCGTGCCCACCGATCATCCAGATCCAGAGGGCGAGATCGAGGCACCTAACCTGCTTGGCGACTCCGCTGGGGACTTACTACACCTTAGTTGGATCGTACTTGTTTGGCTAGTTTCTCCTTTTTATTTTCTGCATTCACATAGCACTTATGGCTTGCGGGTTCTGTAACCCACTCATCCGGATTGAGGATTTTCTCATCCCGCATTGGCGAGTGTCCCTAGGGAACAAGTTCCTCCAACTTTGGTCACAACCGTCGTTTTGAGTAAAGACTCCTTGTCCAGCTCCCAGGTCTTAACCTGGAACGGTGTGAGGAGGGACTTTAAGGTCCCTCACTCCCCATCTCATAGCTTTGGTGGAACCTCCGCCAAGGCACCTTGCATTGACATCACGTCTGTTTCCACACACAGCATGCACCAAGCCACCGGCAAGTCACTTGTCGGTCGTACTGCCGAGATATGCCAGAAGGCTGCTCAGTCCCTCTCTATAAAAGGCAAGCAATTTGTCATTGCTTATGTGGGTCGCCGCAAGGCTTCCCCCCACATTCCTACACCACCACGAGTCCCTATTCCTAGAGGCTCGACACATAGAGATAGAGGCCCTGTGGCCTCCACCTCACACACACCATAAGGCTCGTGGGTCACCCACCCGAGCCAAACCTTGAGGCAACTTTTATTTTAAGTTGCTTTTGTGTCCAGAATAAGACCTCCCAAGGCCAGGTCCTGCACACGCTGCTCATATGCATCCCACCACTCGGGCCAACGCCGTCATTGTGCCAACTTGAGTACACAAGAGATGACCTACTTGTCGTCCTACTCAGCACACACAAGCGCACCGTGTAAGGGGTAGGTCTCCACCTGTTCTCTTAGAGAAACATGCTCGCAGTTCTCGACCTCCTAATGCTAAGTCACTTGCTCGAGCTTGGAATGACCCTCAAGTCCCTCATGATCCTTCTTCAAGAGGCGCACAGGCGTCAGTGGCACAGACATCCCCTTGCCTTCTACTCAGACCTCCTCATGAGTCAAGTCTGCACTTGCTTACTCTTACTTCTTAGAGCAAGCATCTTCAGCCTTGATATTCAAAGACCTTCCCCAAGAGTACCATCCTAAACCAGCCTCGTCATTTTGATCATGTCTCTGGAGCCCACAAGAGAGCTTGGGGCAGTGACCTGATGGAAGATCGAGTTCTTCATCCTCCCCGACCCAACATGACCCCAATCCTTGGCCCTCATCCTTTGCTACACCTGATGGAGACAACTCTCTCTTATGCAAGAAGAGCTGACCAACAACAGTCCCGATCACAGTTTTGGCATGAGGTCCATCAAACCTTCAAAGTTATGCATGATAGAGGTCTGCAAATTCTGACCAAGAAAGTGACCAAGGCGGTCGGGACAACTAACTCTGATAACCCTCTCCACTTGAATCCCTTCTACCCTCTTCAGATGATGAAGCCTAAAGACGAAGGCCATGAGCCTTGCACTGTGGTTAGTGTCATAGAAGATGACCTAGCCACTCAGCAGCCACCCTCGAGAACCAATCCCCACACTATCGGCATACAAGAGTCTAGTCCAGTCAGAGCATCTTGGACCCCTACTGACCGATCTACTACTCACGACACAACAAGTTCGCAAGCCCTTAGCTGCAACTGACGCTGACCTCCATAGAGAAATAGTCAGCATAAAGGTTGTAAGCGGAGCTGGTGACGCGTAGGAAGAGCGCATGAACAAATTTGATGAGATGGTGCGTGTGATGATGGAAAAGATCTATTGTTTAGAAGCTACACACTAATCAGCTAACCATGAGGTCAATTCCCATCACCCAGATTGTGCACCTCCAAGGCAATCCCCTCCCTCTGCCTCATAGGACAATTCTGTCCCTCATCCGGTCTCTCAGGTCAACATTAATGCTATGGTGACCCATAGCCTAAAGAACAGACAAATCCTGGGGATACAGGGTCGACGCCTTATCAAAGGCCGTATCCTTTAAACATCGACCAAGTCTCGTTTCCCTCAAATTACAAGAAAGGGAAGTTTCCTCTATTCAACGAAACCACGCCCCCAAATCAGTATATTGCCCACTTCCAAGCAGCATGTTGAGAAATAGTGGCTGACAGGAGACTTCTTCTCTGTCAATTTGTTGAAACCCTTGACAGCCCAACCTTTTAGTGGTATGCTCAACTTCCCTCAAACTCAGTACATACATGGGAAGAGATGGAGAAACTGTTCTATTAACGCTTCTATGAGGTTGACAGAGAGGTCCAAACTATTGAGCCTCTCACCCTGACTCAAGATCCCAATGAGCTCGTGGACAAGTTCATATCTAGATGGAGAAATTTGGCCGCTCGCCATCCCAATCCTATGCTTGAGAAGGAAGTCTATCACGCTGTCACGACGGGTCATGACAACACCCTGCAAGCTCTGGGAACAACCAGGGCAATGGTAGCTCTCAGAGCAACACACAAGACAGCCAATAAAAAGAAGTAATTAGTGCAACCGTCATGGTCACTGATCCAAAGAAGGTTCCCTCCCAAACTTTGGACCTCTCCAAAGGGGTGAGCACAACAAAGACAATGCCTTAGGAAGACAAGCAACAACAACCATACAATCGAGTTCCCCCGCCGGTGAATCTTAATCGAGATGATTATTTCACCAGGCATAGCAACAAGGTCAAACCCTTTGAGAAGGAATGGGTCCCCGCACTGTTTCGATTATTATTGGAACAAAATATGATTAAGCTTCCAGAAGCTAAGTTCCCTGAGCAAGATGACCTTGACACTCAGGCGAATTATTACACTTATCATAGAAGGATCAATCATCCCATAGATGACTACTACACGCTAAAAGATATTATCAAGGCCCTCATCCAGAAGGGTCAAATAAAGCTCGAAGACTTAAAGATGGCCTTTGGGGTAGCACAAGCCTCCCATGCAGTAACCATCCAGGAAGAAGATGAAGCCCCTGGTATCCTTCACACCTTCTTCGTTATATTGCGTCACGAAGGCATAATAACTCCAAAGCCCTCAAGGCAACCCCGACACCTTATTCAGGGGACTGCGGACTATTGGTGCCTGCATCACCAGATAAGAGGTAATTACCTGTGGGAATGCACCAGTTTCCATGACATATTCGCAAAGAAAATGCGGGAATGTCACAAGTTTTACGACATTCCAGTAAGTGATCATCAAGCCATTGCTCCATCAGTGCAAAAGGAGGACCTCCCAACACAAGACCTTCCTAACAATGATTTAGAGTCTACTGAACTCTTGACTTCCCATCCATGGATAGTCCACCACAGGCAAAGCAGACTTAAGTCCTTGGGGCGAGAAGCAGTTCACCAAGCTAAGGTTGTTCACAAGCCTAGCGAGATGAATCAAACACCACCTCATAAAACAAGAAGGAGATGGGCACCAAGGGCTGCTCGTTGGAGAAACAAGATGGTGCAACTGCCAGTTGAGCAGGAATTTCTCGAGCCTCTTGCCCCACTGCTAACTTATTGGATTTTATCCCCAACACGATCCTCCTTCCCTCTCATCAAGAGGGCGTCCTTATGCCATCTTCCACTTAGAGCACGTCCAATGAGGGAGACGATGTTAAAGCACTCCTCAAAGGTCTAAGCAAGGGAAGGACCTAAAATTGCACACGTCCAACCTTGGTGATGACGTAAAAAGCCGCTTATATTGGTCCGATGAAGGGAACAACCTTAGAAGTCCCCCACTTTCTAATCGTTCTCCTTCTTATTCTTGTACTTCTCATCTCTCTTCTCCTATGTCTCCTACAGGTACAACCTTGAAATTTCTGGACTTCGAGGCTCTCGACAGAGAATTCGAAGGGATCAACATAAGCAGGACGCAACGGAAACGATTGAGAAAGACCCTGGCATAGGCAGCTGGATTCCTAGCAGTTGTTGATGCCCGGACAACTACAGCCAAGGTAGAGCCACCTTCTTCAAAGAAGCATACAAAGTCGAAGCCAAAGAAACCCTAGTGGCCCCTTGAGCCCGACTTTGAGCAGAGACTGAGAGAATGAAGTGGGCATTTGATAAGTCAGTCAAGGTCCCCTCATTCGCCAGTGAGGATCTAGTTCTATTTCTCAAAGGCCGATTATTATGCATGAGCGTTGTAAAGGGAAGTTTGAGCCCAAGTGGGAGGGTCCCTTTATAGTTAAAAAGGTCTCGCCAAATGGAGCTTACATATTAGCACATCCTTACGGAGGGGAGGCAATGCCCCTTATCAATGGGCGATACCTAAAGAAATACTATCCGTAATGAATATTCAAGAAAAGAGAGTCAAGGAAAAGCAGGCAAGACAATCCAAACAAGGTCTAACTCTTTATTGCTATAAAAATGAGTTACAATTTGCTAGCCAAAAAGCCCGTTATTAGGGAGGTTACAAGTCTCTTGCATCTGAGGATAAGAGGACGGTTACAAACCAAAATCTATAGTTTCGCTCTTACATATGCGGATAAGAGGACGATTACTGGCCAAACGAATTCCTTTCCTCATGAAGAAGAAGCAAACCCACCGAATAATTGCTTTCCCAGAAGAAGCAAACCCATAAAAGAATTGCTCTCTTAGAAGAAGCAAATCCACCAAATAAGCACCCCCATCATGAAGAAGAAGCAAAACTACATGGAGAGTCAGCTTCAATTCATCCGATGAGTGCCACCACAGGAGGATGGTTACAAGCTAAAAGAAGGAGCCAACCATTTCTGATTCAGCTTCAATTCATTTGATGAGTGCACCAAACATACAAAGCAGATTTCTCTGCTAAGGAACTGGCCTATGATGGAGAACATACCCTGTTCATAGTGGATGCCCTTCCACCGAACAACATGGACTTCACTGTTGTGCTAGAGCACTTAGCTTTCAACATGCATCACAAGCCAAGCCTTACCACTGATCACCACCCTTTGCCTACCCATGTCAGTGCCATCGCCAAGCATAGTAGTTCCCGCATGTAACTTACTGCCACATGCGGCACTGTGTGTGTCATCACGTGCCACATCCATTGATGAGCAACATTTGAAGCCAGCGTCGGCTGTGCTCCCAACTCCTAGCACTGGCTGCCTTTCTTGAGGATCACCGTCGACTGTGTCAGCGTCGATTATGCTTCTAACCATCAGCGCCGGCTGTGTCAGTGCCGGTTGTCTAAGTCAGTGCCGGTTGTGTAAGTCAGTGCCGGTTATGTAAGTCAGTGTCGGTTGTGTAAGTCAGCGCCGGTTGTGTAAGTCAGTGCCGATTGTGTAAGTCAGTGCTGATTGTGTAAGTCAGTGCTGGTTGTGTAAGTCAGTGCCGGTGGAGCAAGCTATTTGAACGCATTTTTCAGCACCTTGGTCCCCGATGCGGAATAAAGAGGAAGTAGGTTTATAAATTCTTATAGAACAGTGGAAATTTGACAGACTCAAAGTGGCCCCAGAATAGGTCAAGGTCTTGATCAGCAATCCAAAAGGCCACTTGCCAAGTTTCATTGTGATCAGACATTTCTAAGGCGGTGAACACAAAGAAACAATTTCGAAAAAATCGGCGCTTGAAATAGACCTTGTAACTAAAACTATATTTTTGGTGTGTCAAACAGCTGTGGGAGTATCGTCATTGAATCTGGTATGGTCGAAAACCTTTATTGGTCAAGTTTCACTTTAATCGGGCACTCCAGGACAAAGTTAAGGGTAAAATACCAAAAGGGGTAGGCCACACACTATTCCCGTGAGGGCACCCTGCACCAAAACACCATTAAAGGTGGTCGTTTTTACAGTCATGGGCAGTGACTTTCGGGGCCTATATCTCACTTGTTTCAAGTCGGACTGTTCTTAAATTTTGTGAGCATGTTCGTCTCATCAAGGCCAGCGTTTTGAGCTGTGGTACGCCCCGTGACGATATCTGAGCAGAGAGAAAAACTAGAGAGAAGTTGCTGATCCATTAAGAAAATTGCAGAAAATTCAGCAGCAGCATGCCTCACTCGAGCGGCCAAATCATGGCGCTTACATACCCGATTGACACGAAACCAATTGCGTTATGTGTGTGAGGTCCGTGGCAATCTATGCTCCGAACCCCGCATATAATGAAAGATTGAATTTCAAACATAGAGGCATCGAAGCTGTTGTATATTTCGACCGTCGAATTTCAAGATTCTAGCAAAGAACTTAAGACGACGAAATCTTCGTTCGAACATGAAATCGAGCAGCGTTTGTTGTAACGTGATCGTGACAGCATGCTTAGTGTGATTTAGCGAAGAAACTAAAGAAAAACATTAAGAAACGATCACACAATCGATCCAAAGTTTTCAAGATTCAAGCAAATTTCAAGTTTCATGATCATGGCTTAAAAACACGATTCATGGCTCGAAGTTGGTATCAAATCGATCGTCATGCCGAGCCCCACAAAAAAAAAATTTATATTTCAATTAAACAGGCATCAGAACAACCTCAGATCAGTTATGGAAGATCACACAAGTTCTCGACACATTATTGGGTAGGGGCGAAACAGTCCTTTTGCACTCATTTTTTCGAATTTATTTTAATCCAATTAAACTGTAATCATCTTCAATTCTAGGTAGTTTTTAGACGTCTACTCATGTTTGGGCCAAATTCTCTATAAACCTGTAAAGCCAAATTATAAAATCCCCTTGGGTTCATTCTTAAAGATTCAATAAAGACTTCATTTTTGCTTAAGATCATGGGTGCATCTTGGAGAGAGAGAGAGAGGAGAGAGAAAAAAAGGTTGATACCTTTCAGTAAGGTTATTTTCTCTCTCCTCCACTCTTTCTCTCTCCTCCCCTCTTTCTCTCTGTTCTTCTCATCTCTATCTCTCTTTCTCTCTCTTTTTCTCATCTTTATCTCTCTTTCTCTCATCTTCTCATCTATATCTCTCTATCTCTATCTTCTCATCTTTATCTCTCTTTTCTCTCTCTTCTTCTCATTTATATCTCTCTTTCTCTCTCTTCTTCTCATCTCTTTCTCTCTTTGTCTCTCTTATTCTCGTCTCTATCTCTCTTTCTCTCTCTTCTTCTCATCCCTATCTCCTTTCTGTTCTTCTTCTTAAAACAGCCAACAATGCCTAGCGTCGACTGTGTCTTTCTCTCTCTGCTCTTCTTAAAATACAATCGGTAATGCCTGGCGCCGACTGTGTCTTTCTCTCTCCACTCTTCTTAAAACACCGTCAGTAATGTCTATCATTGATTGTGTCTTTCTCTCTCCTCCCTTCTTAAAACACAACCGATAATGCCTAACACCAATTGTGTCTTTCTCTCTCCTCTCTTCTTAAGAAACACAACCGACGAAGCCTGGCATCGACTATGTCCTTCTTGCCCCCTCTCTCTCTAAAACAGCCGGTGATACCTAACATTGACTGTGTCCTCTCTCTCTCCTTCTTGCCCCCTCGCTCTCTCCTTCTTTCCCCCTCTCTCTAACACAGTCGACGATACCTAGCGTCGATTATGTCCTTTCTCTCTCCTTCTTTTAACACATCCGGCGATGCTTAGTGCCGATTGTGTCTTCTTTCTCTTCTTCCAACATAATCGGCTACGTCAGGCACCGACTGTGTCCTTCTCCCTCCTCTCTCCTTCCTTCTCTCTTCTCTAACACTCTTCACCTTCTTTTTTTCCCTTCCTCTCTTTCTTTCTCTTCTCCTCTTATTCTCTTACTTCTTATTTTATCTTTATGATTTCCATGCTTTCTGTTATCCTTTCGTTTGACTAAGAGGGGTTGAACTTAGCCTCTTATAGTAGCCATGTCGTCTAACCGTAATGTTCTTATGCTAGAATTATTGTGCTCGCTTTATTGCCACGACAGACTAATCATCGGGTCTAAGTAGTCAGCATCTGTATTGACATCTAATAGTAACTTTATTGAGCTGGTCTGTGTTACCGAGCCCGTTTTACTACCACAGCAGACTAATTACCTACCAGCTTAGTCACTGTGCTGATCTCTCTACCAAGTCAAATTCTTCTCTCCCCCATCCTCCTTCTCTTATTATTCTCTTCTTCTTATGATTGTGCACACTTGTGTACGTTCACCAAAGAGGTAAGGGGAGGTTTGTTGACCCACCTGTCTTATAACATTTTCCATATATGTGTGATTGCAGAAAACAGAAGAATACATGCCAAGGGAGGCGATTCCGAGCCATTTTTATGGCTGGGGGGCTCTCTTCGTGTTCTAAGAGGGCGCCCACGTGAGCCAGCCCGAGTAAGTCCCGAGCCCACCTTAAATTACTCTCTCATCGGTTGGTAATACCTGCCCTTGTTCTCGAACGAGGTTCCCGAGAGAGCAATCTCAAAATGTCCGGGTCTCCCCTGAAACCCAAGTCGTGTGCCGCTCAATCATCCTGATTTGGAGGGTGAGATCGAGGCACCTAACCATTACTCACGAGAGAAATGTGTGGGACTGGACGCGTAAAGTGGTTAGATGGCCACTTTGTGCCAATCATATTTTTGGCACCGGGACTTGAAGGTGCTGCTGGTATGCTTCCTATAATTCTCGTGAGAGGGGAGTGATCGACCAATTCCATTCCTGGGTTTGAATAAGCGGATGAGCATGCTTAGCTATGTTAGAGCCGATCGTGCATACCTTCAAATCCAGGTCAGCAAAAAGGTCTTCAATTCCCAATTCTTGTGTGTGGTTTGGTGCCTCGATCTCGCCGCCCCGGATCTAGGTGATTGGGTGACACGTGTCTCGGGTTTGGAAGATCTGAGACCTTAGGAACCTTATTCAAGAACAAGGGTAGTTATCCAACTAGTGAGAGAGGAATTTTAGATGTGAGGTGGGGACCAACCTCACCTGGGTCCGTGATTTACTCAAGATGACTGGCACGGGCACCCTCTTAGATCACAACGGATAGCTCCCCAGCTGCTTCAGCTGGTTCGGAATCGCCTTCCCTGACTTGTAATCTTCTTGTTTTATGGACAACACTACTATGGTTAATTTGCAAAACAAGTGGACTGGAAGGCCCACCCTTGTCTTTGGGCAACACACATTTGTATGAATAAGAATGCGAGAAGTTAGGGTGATGAAGTGGAAAGTTTGAACGAGAGGAGAATAAAAGATGATATTCGATGAGGGGACGAGGCTGACATGACAGCTGGACCAGTGCAATGACTGACCCGAAGTGGTAGCAAGACGGACACGACACTTTGGACTGGAGCGACGACAACACTACTCGAAACCAAGGTGGAGATGACTATCCTAATTTGGTGTGGCAGCAAGACGGGCATGATACTCAGGACCAGCACGACGGCAATATTGCTCAACAACTAGATCGCTATGGAAACACTAGACTAAGTCAACCCTCAGTCAAGTGAGAATAGAATGAAGAAAATCCAAGAGACGGTGAGGAGATAAGGTCCCGAAGGCGCTGAGCATCACCACCCACAACCGTAGACTAGCAGTGTCACGGGCCTTGGACGACGTTAGGCATTGTAGCTCATGGCTAGAGGGAAAGCGGTGAACCACGGGTAGTGCTAAACATCGCCGTTGGGCAACACGAGAAGGCAGCACACCCTTACGTCGGTGGCGATAGCTTCATGTGAAGCGCACGACGATAGCCATTTGTGAGGCACGCGACGACAGTTCTTCCCAATGCTCATGGCAATAAGCATTGGACGTAAGAAGAGCCTGTGCATGGCGATGGGCATCAAGAGCATGAAGAAATCTTACAGACGGCGATAGGCATCGAGCGTGTGAAGGAAGTTCGTGGACGGCGATAGGCACCGAGCACATGAAGGAAGCTCACGGATGGCGATAGGCACCGAGCGCGTTAAGGAAACTCGCGAATGGTGATAGGCAATGAACATGCGAAGGAAGCTCGCAGACGACAAAAGACACCAAACACACGAAGGACGCTCGAGGACGGCAATAGGCACCGAGCACGCAAAGGAAGCTTGCGGACGTTGATAGGCACCGAACACACTAAGGAAGCTCGCGGACGACAATAGGTTTTGTCGCGACCTATCTTGGGGAACGAAAGGTATCGCCATCTGCGATTGGTGAGCAACAGGGACATGCCCCTTTGGGCAGCAGTACGTTTTGCTGTCTGTGTTCTTCACCGAGGCATCGAGGATACATCTGCGGATGGTGATGAGCAATGCTGTCTGCAAGTCTCGTTAAGCAATAGGGATGAACTTACAGAAGGGGGGAAAGGAGCTCGCGCATGACGCTGCCATCGTCATGCACGACCGCGACTTATGAAACCACAGGAAGGGGAAAATGAAGAGAAAGAGGCATGCACGACACTGCCACTACCATGCATGGCTTTTGAGGGAGGCTCAGACGAGGAAGAAGAAGAAAAAAGAAAAGAAGAGATAGAAGATTTACCTGGATCCTAGGGGTACAGGTCCAAAAGTTTCTCTATCCTTATTCTCTTTCTCCAAACGTGACCCAACAATGGTAAGGATAGGGAATTATATTAAATAAAAATTCTCTTTTGTGAAGGGCTTTCCAAGCATTACGTACAATGATGATGTGTGGTATATTTAGAATTATGCCCAAACATGGGTGGATTGATCGAAATTAAACCTAATTATTGAAAATTATGATATAACTGAATTAAAAGAAATAAGAAAATAGGGTGAAAAATGATAGATTTGCCCCTTCTTAACAAGTTGTGGAATTCCAAGACAGTCCCTGTGTTGCCTTAGAACGTGCATGATTTTTTGTGGATGATCCGGGGTTGTTCTGATGCCCGTTTGATCAAAAGATGATTGTTTTCTTATAGGGCTCGACATGTCGATTGATTTGATACCAACTTCGAGCCACAGATCGTGTTTTAGGGCACAATCATGTGACTTGATATTTGAATGAATCATGAAACTTTGGATCGATTGTATGCTCGTTCCTTAATGTTTTTATATGATTTCTTCACTGAAACACACAGAGCATGCCGTCACGATCGAGGGGCAACAAATGCAGCTCTATTTCATGTCCGGATGAAGATTTTGTATCTTTCAATTTTTGGTCGGAATCTGGAATTCCGGTGATGGAATTTACAGTCACTTCATCGGTTTTGTGTGCGGAATCCGACCGTTCATCATGTACACGATTCGGAGTAGAGATAACCCTTGACCTTACGCATGCGATGGAATTAGTTTTAAGTCGATTGGGCTAGCGAGCGGCGTAATTTGGCTACTCGAGTCAGGCACGACACTGCTAATTTTTTTGTGCTTTCTCCAAGGATCAACAACTTCTCTCTAGCTTTTCTTCGTGCTCGGGCGTCGTCGTGGGGCGTGTCACATATCGAAATGCTCGTCTCGACGAGACGAACATGCTTCATCAAGTTTGAGCTCAATCCGATCTTGGACGAGAGAGATATAAGCATCAAAATTCATTGGTCGTGACTGCCCCTTTAATGGAGTTGAGTTGCAGGGTGGCCGCATTGGAATAGCGTGCGACTCCTCCTGTTTCGCTCTTTCACCTATAACTTCTTCTTGGGATGTCTGTTCAAGCTGAAATTTGAATCCTGGGGATTTTCAACAGTGTCGGATCCAATGGTGGAGGTCCCAAAGAAAATTGAGATATCGAAAATATAGCTCTAGTTATAGGGTCCGTTTCAGCGTGTTAGAGGCTGATTCTGTTGAAACGGTTTCTCAGTTTGTGCTGCCTTAGACATGTTGGAATGCAACGAAACTTGGCAAGAGACTTTTGAGAGTCCTTATAAAGATCTTGGCCAGGTTTCGGGCTATTCTGAGATTGTCGAAATTTTCATTGTTTATTAGGCTTTATTTACCGGGGACTCATGATGCTAAAAAATGTCTTCCAACAGTGTCTGCTGATATGTGGTAGAGGAATTCTCGACTGTTGGGGAATCAAGGATCATCTTTGGCCATTATGAAGGACGGG
The DNA here is from genome assembly GCF_000471905.2 of Amborella trichopoda. Next base: position 4,343,517 of record NW_006499364.1, on the reverse strand, counting down.
CATCGAGAGGATCGAGATTTTGAATACCTCAAGATACGAAGCCCAGACAACATGAAGGCTTCATCCGAGTTTACAATAAGGTGAGAGAACACCCAAGATGTCTTTTATCCCCATTTCTAGTTTTGTCTTAGAGTGATTCAGAAATCACCTCTACTACACCTTGCCTTTGACTCCCCAAGCCTTAGCCTAGTTGGATGGGAGAAGAGCATGTGTCAAGCTTCGAGGGACCCAAAATCGTATCAATGTTGACATTGGATGATGTCTTCCGTTGATGACAAAGTTTGCAAAATTTGAGGAACAGGATCGCCGGCCTCTAGGCGTAAGGTAGCACAATCAGCTTGCTCAAAGGAAGCGAGTGGGATTTCTCTAAGCTTGACCCTAACAGTTAGCTTCCCATTATGTATATTAGGATTAAGAAAAGCAAGGGGTTCAACACATACCTTCGTGACACCGTTTTTAGTTAGAAATTTAAGGCATTGATGGAGTGTAGAGGTGACCACGAGATTTTCATGCAGCCATGGTCTTCCTAATTGCACGTTGAATGAAGGCTTTATGTCCAAGATATAAAACTTTATCACTTGGATGGTAGGGCCAATCTTGCATGTGAGAGGCGGTATGCCTTTTGGTCCCGTCGCATGCGGCGATAGTTGACATGGCTCGAAGTCATCTAGGCCATTGCCTATCTACTTCACTGTTCTCATATCCCTCTTGCCCTTTCATGTCGCACCACCAGCTCAATCATGGAGTCGAAGGAGTGGGAGATAAGGCCTTGGCTGAAAAAGGTCCTGTATTCAGGAGTGGCATTAACCAAGGCCATAGAGATTTTGGCTGGGTCTGTCAGTGGGCATTCTATGACCCAAATTGCCTCCTCCCAATCGAAGGATGAAATCCTTGAAGGATTCTCCTGGATTTTGCTTCGTTGCACTGAGCGCACCTAGGGAGAGAGATCTTGGTGTTGACCCACGGTAGTGAGAGACGAATAGGTTGAACATTTCATCTGGAGTGATGTGTGGTTGACAGGACATTGTTCTCCGATGCCAGTTCAAGGCCTCATCGGTCAATGTTTGTGAAAATATGACCTTTAATTGGTTAGGCCTGTCTTGCAAAGTTCTCATGGAGAGGAGATATGCGTTGACGTGAGCATCTGGATCGCTCTTCCCATTAAACTTGTTTCTAAATTCTGAGACAACAAATCCCAGGGGAAGGTCCTCATGCCTCCAAGGGTCTCTTGAACATAGGCCTTTGGGGGTAAAATTTCCTGCATGCCCATTCTTACGAGCATATCCTGCATCGCTTTTAACATACCTTCTTGTTGAGTATTTGGCGTGACAGTAGGCCCACCGATCGGTGGGTTCCCAAGCATAGATTGATAAGTTGAAACTTGGGGCACATGTTGGCCTACATGGGCCTGAGATTGATGAGCCACAATCACAGGGACGGTTTGATATATTTGTGCCCTGAGGGGCGTACTGACCCATAGGTATCACCAGGGGTTGAATGGCACGGTTTGTTGAACTAGGTGAACCAGAAGGATCAATTGAAGAATTGACTGACTCGGTTGTACTAGGGTTTGACCTATACCACTAACTTGGTTTGGATTCGACCCGTAAGCTGGGGCATGAACAATGTAACCTTGGTCAACTAAACTTTTAAGGGTAGCTTGGATGCCCATCTCGCCGACACATCTGCTCCGTACAGTGTTAAGAACCTCATGAGAAGTACTATGGTCGCTCGAGGTTGTGTTGGATTCTCTAGACCTAGGTGAGTCTTGGTTCTGAGATCGCTGCACCTTTGGGTTATCTTGGTTCAAGTTGTGGGAATTGGCGTTAGATGCTGCATGAATTTCTTCCCTCACTCGACTTCTAATTTGGTTACTTAAAATCCCCTGTAGGACGATGCCTGGTCGGACCCCCTGACTATTCACAATCTTTCGGGCTGAATTCACTTTTCGGAAGACACCGATTTCAGGATTAGAAGTGGATGCTTGGGACTTTGCCTCTAATTGAAGACTTGGACATTGGATAATGGATTGACCTGAGGCCTGTTGATAATTCCAAGGGATTGCTGAATACTAGTCCCTAGGTTTGAGCAGGTTAGGCTTAGAGTCAACTGTGGAGCAATCATCATGGTCACCTTGAGTAATCGACATGTTGACTTTCTTTGGCCAGGTTCTAGAATATAGACTTAGGTACGATCTAAACTCGATGACTTAGAGAAGACCTGATCAGAATCTAGGGGTAAAACCTTGACAAGAACCTAGGCTAGGACTTCACGGGTACTTAGACTTGCTAGACTCAATGGGCTTTTGTTCAGACCCTGAACTAGGGTAGGCCTAGTCTAGCTCTAAAGGAAACTCTATGCTTAGACCTATGCTATAATCTAGTCTAAGATCTAGACTAGATGGGTATGTGCCTCGACTAGAACCAAGAGTGGGTCTGGGTTCGAACCAGGGTGTGAGCCTGGTTTGGACTTGGACTGAGCTGGGTGCAAGCCTGGGCTAGGACTTAGAGGGTTGTCATAATCAGATCGGGTGTGGACTCGGACTGGATCAAAGTTGAGCTAGACACAAGCCCTTGGCTCGAACCAAAAGGGAGCCTGAGTTCAGATCAAGGTGAAATCCGGTTCGGACTTGGGCTAAGCTGGGTATAAGCTTCAACTTGGAACCAAAGGGTTCAGCTTGGACTAAAATCGGATCTCGATTGAGATCTAAGATTAACTAACAAAAATAAACAAGCACAGCACACAAAAACCTTTGGCCTAGATTTATAGGTAGGCTTGGCTTGAGAGTGGGTTCCTAACTATTGAAATGGGGCTAGGCTGATATAGGTCCCCTCATAGGTCGTGGCCTCCTATTA
>NW_006499364.1:4315979-4340642 GCF_000471905.2 Amborella trichopoda | reverse complement strand
CGCTCACAGTTTAAGTTATTTGAATCACAACCGCCTCGACTCTCAAAGCTAGGTTCCCCTCACGCTGTTAACGCAGATTTGGGGGTTTTCGAAATATTAATTTGCTGATTTCCCAAGGTCCCGTGTGTGCTGGAGTGTGTAAAGAAGCATGCAATTAAAATAAAGTTAAGCACACAATGTACACAAACAAGAAAGGAGATAAGTGAGCACTCAGCACTGATCGTGTCGAGCAATGCGCGCTTTGGGACGAAACTTGCTCGAAGCACAATATAAATGGAGGGGTAAGAAAACCCTAAGAAGGTGAAGTCAAAACAGTGAGATCAAGCACAATCCATGCTAAGTCGAGCGTGGCCCGAGTCGAGGGTGACTCGAATGGGACACGGTTCAGGGAGGGTGCAAGAAACCCTCTATATATATATATATATATTAATTTTTTTTATCTTATTACCTTTGATGAAACACAATTAAACTAAGAATTATGAAAGCAGGGAAAACGTGATTTCAGTCAAAATTAATAAACTAAAATAAAATAAAAAATTAAGAAACAATGCAAACCTATCTGAAGCGAAATAATTTTTTTATATTTTTTAAAAATTTATTTTAAGTCAAAACTTGGTCAAAAGGGAGCCCAAGGTCCCTGGAATTTGCCTTTGGGGCCCCATAAATTTTCTGGGACACCTGGAATATGCCTTTGGGGCCCCATAAATTTTTTGGGACACTTGCACTTGGGCGACACAAGTGGTGTTGACCGGGCGACACAGGTGGTGTTGACCGGGCGGCACTACTGGTGTTCCCCTCGCACGGTGGCAGTGTCGCCCAAAAAAATTATTATTTTTTATTTTTGTTTTAGTTTTTTCTTATTCATATTGATGAAATAAAACTACTTTAAACTTGGAATAATAATTTTAAAAAATATTTAAGATGAAATGAATTAAAATAGAGTAAACAAAAAAAAGCAAATAGAACAGATATGTATCAAGTAATATATTTTTTTGGTATTTTAAAAAAAAATATTTTGATTATAAATTGTGTGAATAGCCACAAAAGAGACCCTAGAATATATAGACAAATTTTTAGAAGAATCTGAAACTTTTAATTTTGGGCGACACGGGGAGTGTCGCCTTGGATCTAAGTAGCACTAGTGGTGTCGCTCAGGCGACACTGCTGGATCCAGGTTATTTTAGATTTTTGGGAATTTTTTTGAATGAAAACAATGAAAAAAAATAAATAAAAATCATATTTTGGCGTTTGGATCAAGCTCGAAATGCCCCACGGTGGGTGCCAAACTGTTTATGATGAAAAATATGATAGATCTTCTTGGGAAGATCTCTTGAATATTACACCTTAAAATGATGAAAAATATGTGGTAGAAAAAGTGGAACAAATCAAATTCAGATATGAGGCCAGATCTGCCTGAAAATGAGCAAATCTAAGGCACTGCAGACTAAGGAACCTCTAGCACCCTAAAACGGACCCTACAACTTAATCCAGATTCTCGGTGTCTCAATTTTCTATGGGACTGCCACCATTGGATTTAGTACGGTTGAAAACCCCCCAAGAGTCAAATTTCAGCTCGAACAGACACTTTAGGAAGACGTTATAGGTAAAAGAGGGAAACAGGAGAAGCCGCACGATATTCCCGTGTGGCCACCCTGCAACTCTACACCATTGAAGGGACAGTCACGAGTAGTGAATTCGACGCTCATATCTCACCCGTCTCAAGTCGGATCGTGCTCAAATTTCGTGAGCATGTTCATTGCATCAAGACAAGCGATTCAATATGTGGCACGCCCCGTGACGATAGTCAAGTGCGAAGAAAAGCTAGCGAGAAGTTGCTGATCTGTGAAGAAAGTGCAGAAAATTTAGCAGCTTCATACCTCGCTCGAACAGCCAAATCATGTCGCTCGCGAGCCCGATCGACGCAAGACTAATTCCATCGCATGCGTAAGGTCTCGGTCCATCTCTGACCTAAAACCTGTACATGATGAACAGTCAGATGTCGCACACGAAGCCGACGAAGCCAATGCAAATTTCGTAGCCAAAATTTCAGATTCTGACCAAAATTCCAAAGTTGCAAAATCTTCGTTTGAGAACGGAATCAAGTGCGTTTGTTGCCTCACGATTGTAATGGATTGTTTAGTGTGATCTAGCAAAGAAATCACCAAAAAAATCAAGGAATGAGCACACTATCGATCCAAAGTTTCAAGATTTCTCCTCTCTTTATTGAAAACCTTTTGTTTCATTACTCCCTCATATGAGCCTGTGATGCTCTAAGACAGGGGTGGATCTCTTCAACCCACTTGTCTCATTAATTAACCATAGAAGTGTTGTCTAGAAAACAAGAGGATTACAGGTCAAGGGAAGCGCTTTCGAACTAGCTAAAATAGCTGGGGGGCTTTCTTCGTGATCTAGGAGGGCACCCACACGAGCCAGCCAGAGTAAGTCCTAAACCCATCTTAAATTATTCTCTCATCGGTTGGTATACCTGCCCTTGCTCTCGAGGAAGGTTTCGAGAGAGCGATCTCAAATCCAGCCACTAGAAACCCGAGATGTGTGCTGTCAGATCACCAAGATCCAGAGGGCGAGATTAAGACACCTAACCATCTTAGCGACTCCACTTGGGACATACTACCCCTTAGTCGGTTCGCTCTTGTTTGACTAGTATCCTCTGTTACTTTCTGCATTACTTTTTATGACGCCTGGGCTGTTCAACCTGTTCATCCGAGCCAGGGATGTTTTCATCCCCGTACTTGTGACTGTTCCAGGGAAGAGAACTGCTCAAGCTTTCTTCCCTACTCTCCTTCTGAGTCGCGACTCACAGTCCGGCTCTCAAGTTCTTACCTGGGTCGGTGCTAGAGAGGACTTAAAAGTCCTTGACTCCCCGCTTTCTCGCCCTGGTGGAGCCTCCACCAAGGCCCCTTGCATCGGTGGCATATTTTCCACTGCACACAACCTGCACCCTATTACTAACAAGTCTCTTGCCAGTCATATTGTTGGGGAACGCTGGAAGGTTGCCTTAACTGCTTTCGCGGGAGGTAAGCAAGTTGTCGTCACTCCTAAGATTCGTCGCAAGGCAACTCGTTATACTCTTTCACCTCTCCGAACCTCTAGACTTAGAGGCTCGGCACACCAAGGCGGAGACCCTGTAGCCTCCACCTCTTGCATATACCCAAGGGCTCATGGTCCACCCACTTGAGCCACACCTCGGGGCAACCCCCACATTGCCTTGAGCTTGCATTAAGGGCTAGGCCTTCTTGGGCCGAACCCTGCGTGCGCCATGCATTCGCTTTCCACAGCTCGGAGCAGTGTTAGCTCTATGCCACCTTGAGCACATGAGGGTTGACCACTTCGTCCTCCCTCCTAGCACACAACGCCCCACTCTATGAGAGATGAGCTTTCACACAACTCCCCACTCTGTGAGAGATGAGCTTTCGCCTCGTCCCTCACAAACACAAGCTCATGGGTCTAGACCTCCCAAGGCAGAACCAATTGATCAAGCCCGGGTTGACTCCCAAGTCACCCGAACGGCTAACCCTAAAGGGTCACACATACCGCATTCACAGGTTCCTCCCTGGTCCTGACACAGGCGGAGTCATGAAGCAGATACTTTCTCTGCCGCTCACCCGACATTAGTCAAGCACCTCGAGCCATGATACTCAAAGGTCTTCCCTAAAAGAACCATCTTGAGCCAGCTTCAAGTCAGCCGTGCACATAGGCCCCACAAAGGAACTCGGGGCAGCGACCCGATGTCAGACAGAGACCTCCAGCCTCCAAGGAAAAAACTCAGGCTGCCTTCTGTCCTTAGACCCCACTCCCTGCTCCAACTCATAGACACGGCCCTTGCATGTTCAAAGAAGGTGGGGCAAAGCAGGTCTCTGGCTCGGTTTTAGAATGAAGTTCACACCCATCTCAGGGTTAAGCAGAAGGGAGGTCTTCAGATCCTAACCAAAGAAGCCTCCAAGGTAGTTAAGGTCATCACCCTTGATGACCTTCTGCCTCGTAACCCCTTTTCCCTCTTAAAACTCCAGAACCTGAGAGAGTGCAAGATTATTGCTGAGTCGTCATTGCCCCAGAAGCCACAGTCCCAAGACCGTCAAGAACAGGTCCTCTTAAGATCGGTAGAAAAGGCTCGAGTCCAATCGTGGAAAGCTGAGCCCTTGCAAACTGACTTGCACCCATGACTCGCCGACCTCAACGGTCAGCTCCTCTTAGCTTTGAACTCTCAGAGGAGACGGTCAGTCTCATAGTGATCAATGACCCAGATGAAGCCCAGGAGGACAAAATGACTAGATTCGAGGTAACGATACTATCAAAGCCCTTATCAACAAGGGTAAGATAAAGCTCGAAGAGTTGAAGAAAGCGTTCGGGGCAACTGAGGCTTCTCACATAATCACAATCCAAGAGGGTGATGACGCACCCGCTATTCTCCGTGCATTTTTCTCCATAATGCTTGAAGGACTCGTTACTCTCAAGCCGACAAGGCAGCCCAAGTTCTTGCCTCCGAGGATCAAGAACTGACACTATCGAAGCCCTTATAAACCAGGGTTAGATAAAGCTTGAAGCGTTGAAGAAAGCGTTTGGGGCAACGACGGCTTTTCACATTATCACAATACAAGAGGGTGACGAGGCACCCGCTACTCTCCGTGCATTTTTCTCCATAATGCTCGAAGGACTCGTCACTCTCAAGCCGACAAGGCAGCCCAAGTTCTTTCCTCCGGGGATCGAGACCCTCTGGTGCACATATCACCAAATACAAGGCCATGACATTAGCGAATGCACTGGCTTCCACGAGATCGTGGCAAAGAAGATGTTGCAATGCCAAGAAGCTTATGGTAACCCAGAAGGACACCCTCAAGTCCCAGATCTATTTGTGCAAGAAGATCTCTCGGTGCAAGACTGGGAAATGCTGAGCAAGACCCTTTGCAGACCCTCTTTGAGGCTATGCTCGGATAGAGTCTTGTCACTCCCAGGCCCACCAGGCAGCTGAGGCATCTTGCCCAGGGTAAGAAAAATCTCTGATGCCCATATCACCAAGTATGGGGCCATGAACTCATTGTGTACTCTAGGTTCGTAGCTACAGTCATGGAGAAAGTCTAGTTGTTTGAACGTATTTTTCATCACCTTGGTCCTTGGAAGGAAGCAGGTCAATAAAGCCTATAAAACAGTAGAAATTCTCGACAGTCTTAGAATGGCCCCATAATTGGTCAAGATCCTCATCAACACTTGAAAATACCACCTACCACGTTTCATCGCGATCAGACATGTCTACGGCAGTGAACACAAAGAAAATATTTCAACAAAATCGGTCTTTAACACCGTAAAATGGACCCTACAACTAGAACTACAATTTTGGTGTCTCAAATCACTATGGGACCATTGCCATTGGATCCAACATGGTCGAAAACCCTTATGGGTCAAGTTTTGGCTTAATCGGATACTCCAAAACAAAGATATGAGCCAAACATTGAAATATGAGAGGTCGCACACTAGTCCCATTTGGCCTCACTGCACCAAAACACCATTAAAGGTGACTATTTTACAGTCACTAGCAATAACTTTCAAGGCTCATAACTGACTCGTTCCAAGTCGGATCACTCCCAAATGTGAGGAGCGCATTCGTCTCAACAAGACAAACAATTCGAAGTGTGGCACGCCCCGAGACGATGTGCGAGCAGGGAGAAAAGCTAGAGAGAGGTTGCCGATCTATGAAGAAGTTGTAGAAAATTCAACAGCGACACGCCTCACTCGATAGACCAAATCACGATGCTTGCACAAGGGATCGATGCGAAACCAATTCCATTATGTGTGTAAGGTCCAAGGCTATCATTGGTCCAAACCCCATACGTGATGGACTGAAAATTCCATGCATGGAGCCGACAAAATAACTGAAATTTCGATCGTCGGATTCCAGATTCCGGTCAAAGCTCAAGTTGCGAAATCTTCGTTCGGGCTCCAAACTACATTTCGTTTGTTACCACGCGATTGTGAAGGCATACTCAGTGCACTACGATAAAGAAATTATAAAAAAACATTAAGGGACGACTGTACTATATATTCGAAGTTTCCAAGATTCAAACAAATTTCAAGTCTCGTGATCATGGCTGAAAAACATGATTCATGGCTCGAAGTTGGTATCAAAATGATCGTCATGCCGAGCCCTACAAGAAAACAATAATCTTTCGATTAAATGGGCATCAGAACACCCTCGGGTCAGCCATGGATGATCATGCAAGATCTCGGGCCGCAGTAGGGACTCCTATGAAATTCCACACATTATTAAGCAGGGGCAAAACAGTGCTTTTACACCCATTTTGAAATTTTTTAATTCAATTAAATCTTAATTTTCAACAATTAAGTCTAATTTTGATCAATCCACCCATGTTTGGGCACAATTCCATATAAACAGGCATTGGCTCATTGTAAACGTAGCCCTTGACCTTCAGTTGATGCTTGGAAGATTGGATAAAAACTTCGATTCATTGCTTGAGCCTATGAGTATGTCCTGGAGAAAGAAAGAGGAATGAGAATGAAAGGGTCGATACCCTTTGAGCAAGTAACTTTCTCTTTCCTCCCCTCCTTTCTCTCTTCTTCTCTCTTTCTCTCTCTCCCCTCTCTCTATTCTTCTTTCTTTCTCTCTTCTCCCCTCTTTCTCTCTTCTCCCTCTCTCTTCTTCTCTCTTTCTCTCTCCCTCTATCTCTTCTTCTCTCTTTCTCTCTCCCCTCTATCTCTTCTTCTCTCTTTCTCTCTCCTACCCTCTTTTTCTCTCTCCTCCCCTCTTTCTCTCTTGCTCTCTCCTCCCTCTTTCTCTTTCTTTTTCTCTCTCTTTTTTTCTCTTCTCTCTTTCTTTCTTCTCTCTCTCCCTCTTTCTTTCTCTGTCTATCTCTTTGTCTTATCTCTTTCTCTCTCATCTTCTCTTCTCGTCTTTATCTTCTTCTATCAACCGATGAAGTCTAGTGTATGTTGGTCTTCTCTATCTTCTTCTATCAACTGGCAAAACCTAGCGCCCGTTGGTCTTCTCTATATTCATCTGTCAACTGGTGAGACCTAGCGACAGTTGGTCTTCTCTATCTTCTTTTGTCAACTGGCGAGACCTAGCACCGATTGGCCTTTTCTGTCTTCTTATGTCAACTGGCGAGGCCTAGCGCCGGTTGGCCTCCTCTCTCTTCTTCTATCAGTTGGCAAGACCTAGTGACGGTTGGTCTTCTCTCTTTCTATTCTATTAGTCGGTAAGACCAAACACCGGTTGGTCTTCTCTCTCTTCTTCAATCAGTCGGCGAGACCTAGCACCAGTTGGTCTCCACTCTCTTCTTCTATCAATCAGAGAGACCTAGCTCCGGTTGGTCTACTCTCTTTTCTTCTATCAGTAGGTGAGACCTAACGTCGGTTGGTCTTCTCTCTCCTCTTCTATCAGTCGGTATGACCTAATGTCGATTAGCCTCCTCTCTTTTCTTCTATCAATCGATGAGACCTAGTGCCAGTTGGTCTTCTCTCTCTTCTTCTATCAGTCAGCAAGACTTAACATCGGTTGTTCTTCTCTCTCTTCTTCTATCAGTCTGTGAGACTTAGCACCTGTTGGTCTTCTATCTCTTCTTCTGTCAGTCGGTGAGACCTATCACCGGTTGGTCTTCTATTTCTTCTGCTATCAATTGGCGAGACTTAGCGGCGGTTGGTTTTCCCTCTCTTCTTTTTGTCAATTGACAAGACCTAGCATCGACTAGTCTTCCCTCTCTTCTTCTGTCAGTTGGTGAGACTTAGGACCAATTGGTTTTCTTCCTCTCTTCTCATCTGACACATCTGGTGAAGCCTAGCGCCGACTGCCTCCTCTGTCTCCCATCTCCTGAAACAGTTGGCAATGTCTAGCGCCGACTGCATCTCTTCTTCCTTCTTCTCCCTCTTTCCGTCTATTCCATTCCTCTCTTTAGCCATTCCTCTGTTATTCTTTCATTCGACCAAGAAGGATTGAGGTTAGCATCTCATGACAGTCCTGTCATCTAACCGTAATGTTGTTGCGTCAGGTTCGCTCGGCCCGCTTTATTGTCATGACAAACCGACCATCGTGCTTAGCTAGTCGATATAGATAATAATGTCTCGTAGCGATCCCGTGAGCCGGTCTCAGTTATTGAGCCCGTTTCGTTGCCACGTTACGTCGATTATCCACCAGTCTAGTCACCACTTTGATTTCTTGCTTGGTCAAATTCTTCTCTCCCCCTATCTTTGTTTCTTCTTTTTGAATACGCATGCTTGTGTATGTTCATCAAAGAGGAAAAGGGTGAGGCCTGACCCACCTGTCCCATAACCTTTGCCATGTATGTGTGTGATTATAGAAAAGCTGAAAATAAGAAGAATACAAGCCAAGGGAGGCGATTCCGAACCAGTTTCATTACAGGGGGGCTTTCTTCGTGATTTACGATGATTCCCATGCGAGTTAGCCTGAGTAAGTCCCGAACCCACCTTTAAATTCCTCTCTCACTGGTTGGTAATACCTACCCCCGTTTTCGAATGTGGTTCCCAAGAGAGCGATCTCACCAACGTCCCGAGTCTCTCCCGAAACCCGAGACGCGTGTTGCCCGATCCTCTAGGGATCCGAAGGGTGAGATCGAGGCACCTAACCAGCTTGGCAACTCCACTGGGGACTTACTACACCTTAGTTAGATCGTTCTTGTTTGGCTAGTCTTTACTTTTATTATTTGCTTTCATTTTCTTTCCATATTCACTTATGGCTACTGGGTTCTGTAACCCATTTATCCAGATTGGGGATTTTCTGATCCCCTTATTCGAGTGTGTCCCTAGGGAATGAGGTCCCTCGACTTCATTCCCGATCATCCTCTTGTGCAAAGACTCCTTGTCTAGCTCCCAGGTATTAACCTGAACCGGTGTGAGGAGGGACTTGAAGGTCCCTCACTCCCCATCTCTTCGCTCTGATGGAAACTCCACCAAGGCGCCTTGCATGGGTGACACTTATGTTGCCCCACACAACATGCACCCAGCCATCGACAAGTCACTTGTTAATCATATTCCAGAGGTACGCTGAAAGGCTACTCAGTCCCTTTCAGGGAAAGGCAAGCTGGCTGCCATTAGTTCTGCGGATTCGTAAACGGGGGTAGGTATTACCCCCACATTCTTACACAATTAGCCTCTATCCCTAGAGGCTCAACACATCGAGGTGGAAACCCCACGGTCTCCATCCCTCACACACACCACAAGGCTCGTGGGTCACCCACTCGAGTCACACCATGGGGCAACCCTTCTATTGCCTCGAGACTGTGTTCAAGGTCGAACCTTCCAAGGCCAGGTCCTGCACGCTCCACTCATGTTCATCCAACTGCTCGGGGAAACACCATTGTTGTGCTAACCCGAGTACACAAGAGATGACCTTCTCATCCTCCTCCTATGCACACACAAGAAAACCCGGTAAGAGGCAAACCAACATCTGTTCTCTTACAGACACCTGCTCATAGCTCTCGGCCTCCTAAGGACAGATCACTTGCACGAGCCTTGGTTGACCCTCAGGTCTCTCGTAATCCTTCTTCAAGGGATGCACACACGTTTCCATCTCAGACGTCCCCTCGTCCTCGACTCGGGCCTCCTCATGAGTCGACCCCTGCTCTTGCCTGCTCCTCCTTCATCGAGCAAGCACCTTGAGCCTTGATACTCGAAGGTTTTCCCCAAGAGTACCATCTTGAATCAGCCCCAACACTTTAGTCATGTCTTTGGAGCTCATAAGAGAGTTCGAGGCATGGATCTCACGAAAGATTGAGTCCTTCATCCTTCCCGGCCTAAGATGACACCAGTTATTGGCCCTCATCCATTGCTGCACCTGATGGAGATAGCTCTCTCCTATTTAGGAAGAGTTGAACAGCTGCACCTAGATTGCAGTTTTGACACGAGGTCCATCAAAACCTTGAGACTAAACGCGATAGAGGTCTGCAAATTTTGACTAGGGAAGTGACCAAGGAAGTCAAAACAGCCAATTTTGACGACCCACTTCACCTGAATCCCTCTATCCCCTTCAGATGATGAAGCCTGAAGAAGAGCTTAATGAGTCGTGTGCTGTGGTTACTGTCGCAAAAGAAGACCTAGCCACTCAATAGCCACGGTCCCAAGACCGCTGTGAACCGGCTCCTCAGCCATAGTCCCATGACCATCGAGAACCGGTCCAAATGAGACCTATGTACGAAAGTCGAGTTCAATCAGGGAATGCTAACCCCTTACTGACTGATCTACCACGTACAACCCATCAAGCTCGCAAGCCTTCAGCTGCTACTAATGTTGACCTCCTTAGATAAACAGTTAGCGTAATGGTCGTAAGCGAGCCCAGTGATGCGCAGGAGGATCGCATGAACAAGCTCGAGGATATGGTAGATGCGATGATGAAAAAGATAGATCGTATTGACGTTGCACGCCAGTCAGCTGACCATGTGGCCAATTCCCATCAATTTGATGTTGTGGCTCCATGACAGCCTCCTTCGTCTACCTCACAGGAAAATTCTATCCCTCATCCGATTTCTCAGTCAGTTATTGACTCTATGGTCACCTATAGCCTAAAGAACCGACAAATTCCGAGCATACAGGGTGCGACGCCTTATCAAAGACCATATCCTTCCTATAATGATCAGGTCTCGTTCCCCTCACACTACAAGAAAGGGAAGGTTCCTCTATTCAGCGGAACCACCTCCCCAAACTAGCATATCGCCCACTTCCAAGCAGCATGCCGGGAGAACAATGGATGATGGGAGACTTCTTCTCCGACAATTCTTTGAGACCCTCGATGGCCCAGTATTTCAATGGTATCCCCGACTTCCTCCAAACTTAGTCCTTATGGTGGAAGAGATGGAGAAACTATTCTATAAACGCTTCTATGAGGTCGAGAGAGAGCTTCTCACCCTGACAAAAGGCCCCGATGAGCTCGCAGATCAGTTCATACAAATATGGAGAAAATTGGCTTCCCGTCATCCTAATCCTATGCCCTAGATGGAAACAGTGCAAACTTGCGTGCGGAACATTCGACCTGAAATCGCTCTACATGTTGAGGCCTCTAATCTGACCTCCATGTCAGAGTTGATCTCTAAATCAGTTCTCATAGAAAGTTTGTCACGCCATCATGGTGGGGCACGACAACCATCTACAATTTCAACAAATGATCGGGGCAAAGGTGGCTCTCGGAATAACATACAAGGCAGCCACTAGAAAGGGGTAATTAGTGCAGCCGTTTTGGTCACTGATTCAAACAAGGCTCCCTCCCAAACTTTGGACCTCTCTAAAGAGGTAGGCATGACGAAGGTAACACCCCAGGCTGACAAGCAGCAATAGTCGTACAATCGGGTACCTCCACCAGCCAACTTAGATCGGGGTGATTATTTCACCAGACATAGGAATAAGTTTTATCCCTTCGAGAAGGAATGGGTCCCTATGCTGTTCTAGTTATTATTGGAGCAGAATATGATCCAGCTTTCAGAAGCCAGGTTCCCTGAGCAATCTAGCCTTGACACTCAGGCAAATATTGTGCCACAATCGGAGGATCAATCATCCCACAGATGACTGCTACATGCTGAAGGATATCATTGAGGCCATGATTTTGAAAGGTCAGATAAAGCTTGAAGATTTAAAGGAGGCCTTCAGGGCAGCTAAGACCTCCCATGTCGTAACCATTCAAGAGGAGGATGAAATGCCGGGTATCCTCTATGCCCTCTTCATTATAATGCTTTAGGAAGGCATAATCACACTAAAGCAGGCAAGGAAACCCATTCACCTTATTAAGGGGACTGAAGATCGTTGGTGTCCCTACCATCAAATAAGAGGTCATTACTTATTAGAATGCACAACTTTCCTTGACATAATCGCAAAGAAGATGCGAGAGTGTCAAGAATTTTACAACCTCCCCATAAGTGATCCCCAAATCACTTCCTCATCGGGGCAAGAAGATCTCACAAGGCAGGACATTCCGATCTATGACTCAGACTTTGCAGAACGCTCGATTTCCCAGCCATCGATGATCTATCATGGCCTAAGCAGACTCAAGTCCTTAAGACAAGAAGCGGTTTGTCAAGCTTGAGCGGTTTTTCACCCCAACAAGATGAATCAGACATCACTTCAGAAAACCAGAAAGAGACGGGCACCAAGCGCTGCTCGCCAAAGAAATAAGACTGCTCAACCTACAGTCGAGCAGGAATTTCTCAGGCCCCTTCCCCCGTTGCCAATCTTGCTGGACTTCATCCTCGACACGTTCCTTTTTCCTTCTTTATCTTGCCAAGAAGACGTCCTCGTACCATCTTCCACGCAGCAAACATCCAATGAGGGTGATGACGTTAAAAGAAATCCCCAACGGTCTAAGCAAGGGAAAGACCTAAAGATCCCCTGCACTTGTCTAACCTTGGTGATGATGTAAAAAGCTGCCCAGACTGGTTTGACGAGTGGAAGGACCTTAAAAGTCCCCCACTTTCTAAACCTTCTACACCTTCTTCGCTTGCTTCTCATTCTCTTTCTCCTGTGTCTTCTTCAGGTATGAACTTGATGTGCCCAGACTTTGAGGCTCTCGACTAGAAATTTGAAGGAATTAATATAAGCAGGACACAGCGGAAGTGATTAAGAAAGACATTGGCACAAGAAGCAGGATTCTTAACAGTTGCTGATGCACTAGCAGCTAAAGCCAAGGAAGAGCCACCTTCATCAAAGAAGCGCTAGAAGTCGAAGCCAAAGAAACCCCAGTGGCCCCCTAAGCCTGACTTCAAGCAAACATTGAGACAGTCAAGGGGGCAAATCTTCTATTCTCAAGGAGCTTGCCACATGGTGCAAATCTCTGGAGAAATGCCCACCACGGGGTAGATAAACCTCAGATCGGGAAAGAGTTGCAGCCTCTATCGTAGAAGTTGGGCACCACGATGTTTCCCAGTCCGCGACTGCCCCCTAATCCAAATACTAGTCTACCTATCCTACAGCTCCCTGGGTTCCTTCTTAATCCCAGAACTCCGAAAAATTCACCTATTCTCCAATTCCCTCAGACGCCTTTGATCTCATGTACTCAGTCTCTTCCAAAACCTCAAACCTCCATCACTCAAGCTAAGCCTGTTGTGTAATCAAGTCAGCTAGCCGACCAAAATAAACCCTCTTTACCCAACCTCAACACAATCTACCCATCAAATCAGTGGCAAAACTAGGAACACAAGGCTTTGATCAAGAGAAGGTGAAATATGATGTGATAGGGCATCTACAAAAGCTTCCTGCCCTTCTTAGTGTCTCTGATGCCCTCATGCTTTCAAAGGATTATCGGATGGCTTTGGTTCAAAGCTCTCTCTGACCCAGAAGTGTACGAGACCGAAGTAGAACCTATCCAGGTGGACCCGGCAACTCTACAAGGATGTATGCCAATCACCTTTTTAGAGGACAATCTGCATTTAGGGGAAAAGTTTCATAATCACCCTCTCTTTATTACTGGCGAATTACACATCTACCGAATCATGTTAGACGGAGGGTCGGCAGTCAACCTTATTCCAAGAAGGATCCTTACCTGATTAGGGTTGGGGTCCGAAGATCTTAACCCAACCCACATCACAGTTCAGGGGTTTAACCAATTTGGAGAGAAGCTGATTGGCACGATACGCCTTCGTTTTTAGATCGCTGAGCTGAACGATTATGCCCAGTTTCATGTAATTGACACCAACACTTAAAATATTCCCCTCGGTTGGCCATGACTCCATGATTAGGGGGTGGTTCCATCATCATTGCACCAATGTTTCAAGTATAACCGAAACGAGAGACAACGCATGGTCTATGCTGACAAAAGACCATTCCCTGTGGTCGAAACTCACTATGCAGATGCAAAATATTATTTCACCGATTTGGCCGCTCCCCAGGAGCCAAACGATGGGGGTCACAAGTTTACAATCAAGACAACATCTTCTCCCCATGAAGATGTTGAAGATGTTGGGAGAAAACTGATAGACATGTTCAAGGAGGAAGAAAAGCAGGGCAGAATACCTAACTACTCTCATTCCAACATCCCAACCATCATCCCTCAAGAAAATCCTTCTTCCTTTGAAAAAGAGTCCTCACCTTCTGCCCCCAGTTCTAAGACGCCTTGGGCAGAAAAGGAACCAAAATTCATTTCTGAGATCGAGCAAGCCATGGGGGTAGAACTCCCGGCTCATAGGATGCTTATACGCCAGACCATTAGAAAGTCTTGCTTATCCTCACAACACTCTAAAAATTCGAAGCGGCACGACAACCGCCACAAAGGGTGTTTCAAAATCTCATTGCTATAAGTAAAGAGGATGTTCCTCAGACTGTTGTCCAGCCAAAAGTTTTACTTTTCCTTGACCTCTCAAGAGAGAAATTCGATGAACGACAACTTCATGCCCCTCAAGTGTAGGATCCTTTAGGAAACTTGAGAAGGAAAGTTCTCAGTCTCCAAAGTCAGCTAGAGGTCATGCGTATCGCTTCAAAGCATCTCAAAGAGTTTGTATCGAAGACTGAAAGCTACGATGAGCTTGAAGTAAACGAGCAACTAATGGAGGCCGAAGCCCCTCCTGATTGGACTATTTATAGCAATTAGGCTCACCAAATCATGAGGAAAATGAACTATGAGCCCTTGGTCAATCAAACATTGAAAGGAAAAAAAGTAACGACTCCCTATTTCAAAGCTATCCAAGCCACAATAGTCCACCATGGGGCTAAACAAGGCCTAGGGTATTAGTCTCTTGGGACAAGGAAAGTGTCGAGAGGCATTCAAAAGAGCACAATAAAACTAAAGCGAGAACGAAATCATGTAATAAAGTCAATAAAAAAGAGAAGCGCTTTATTCATCAGTCAAAACTTTTATACGTACTGAAAAAAAGAAAGAAAAAGGAATGACATGCTAAAAAATGATCAATCATCTTATTGATTTCTGTGCTGCATGCTTTAGGAGAAGTCTCGGTGCCTTAAACACGTGCCTTCAGCTCCGCCACTGTTTGAGTCGCCTATGTCATCACCACAGTTTCCGACTCAATTGTGCCACGAGTTCAGATAAATCTGCAACAAAAGAGGCCTCCATGGCCTTCCTTTGAGCCATCTTTGTCTGGTGACCCGTGAATTTTTCTTTCAGTATTCACATTGCCTATCTGACTTCGATCATTCTCTTGAAGCTCCCTTATGCCTCTTTCTTGAGGTCTTGCTGGTGGCCAGCTATCAAGGCTTTCTTCTTAATACAAGCATCTATCTTCTCACGACTGTGCAAAATCAGCTTTTCCAAGGAGGCTACCCTTCTGACTTCTTCCTCATGATGAAGCACTCCCAATCTCTAGCTCTCCAACTTGTTTAGAGTTGCACCAAAATGGGAAAGCACCTCTGGCGCTGTCCCGACTGCAGTAGTCAAACTCCCTCAGCCTGGCCAAACCTTCTCTTAGCTCATTGAAAGGCAACTCACTCAAGCCCTGAAGGCTTGCTCTAAGCAAGCCTTCAATCATGAGAGAAACACCATCGAAAACAGTCTTGGACGTTACTGTTAGGGTCACCACTTCGGAAGACACCTCGACCTTGAGGACCGGGCTTGTTGAAGAGATAGCCATCTGAGCCATTGGCTCCCTTGAAACAAGGGAAAAGCCAAGAGCTTCTTCCCCTTTGGGCTAATGGACAGCCCCGGCCTCTATCTGCATGGACTCTTCGATGCCAGCCTCGCTGTCTGGACCCGCTCTTATGGGGACCTCTACTTCGGTCCCAACAGGCTATAGAGGAACTTGTTCCCCTTGCTCCTCACACTCCTAGGCTGTCACCTTAGCATCATCAAGTTCAGGACTTGCCCCTTCTCTTTGGCCTTCGCCAGTCGACACGTCCCTGGCAGTGGCTTCCTCCACTTGGCCCTTGCCTTCAACAGCCAGAACTTGGCAACAAAGAGCTCAGCCCCCTCATCTTCATGACTCGAGGCCACGGGAGTACCAACCTCTTGGTGCTCGAATGCGTTATCCACTCCACGCTCTTCTTCTCGAGCCATAGCCCCTGCCCCGGTCGAGGCACTAAACTCCTTGTGCATGGAGGCCACATCAACATCTGAGCCCCTATCTGAGCAGTTGCTTCAGGGCTTTCATCCTCCTCAGTCTCAATCTGAGCTGCCTCAGACTCAGGAACTACCCTTGGACTCAAGGGTGTCTCCCTAAGATCCGGAGTCCCCTCCAGATCAGAAGCAATGCCAATAGGCTCAGAGCTGTCGGAGTCCTCAGCCATAGTTTTTGAAGAAAAAGAAAACATTTTCGCAGAAGCAAAAGATGGTTCAGAAAGCACAAAGGGTGGTACTAGAAGAATTCTTAAATATTTGAAGAGGAAGGGCTACCTCTTGATTCTGACATCACAGGAAGCTTGTCACTCTTCTGCCTCTGAATACGCCCACTACCTGAAAACGCTGCATGGATGTCTGCAGTAGTCGGACGCTTTCTTTTTTTTCCCCTTGCTGGGAGCTACTGCCTCAGATCCACCTCCTTGAGAAGACCTTCAAGCCAATTTACCATGGGGACCGCTCCCGATTAGGGCATTGAAGTCATATGGTGGACGCTTCTCTTAACCCGGGACTTGTCGCCCCTCAACCCACTTGAAGATCGAGCTAAGATTGTTGAAGACACTCCCAGTTATTGCCTTCATTACAAGGAATTCTGGTGAGGCCTCATCAGCTGCTATCTTGCATGGAAGCCCCAAAGCCCGCCCGTTGGTCCAAGGCGAACATCGTGTCGAGAGCAGGAGCATCTGCCAGCCTCCTTTGCCTGGTGTCTTGACGCCAGTTACCATTCACTCCTTTCCAAGGGTGATCCTTTTCCTAATAGCCCTTATTGGTGATTCTCCACCAGTTCACATATGCTTTAGTTGATCGAACTCTCCTACCAAAGTGAGGTAGCACATACTTGTTGGTCTCTGTCATTTCAAGACAAATAGAGCAAGCGATACGTATTTGCTCCGGCAACCAACACTCTCAGAAAGTTCCAAGCTCTTCAGCCCTTCCCTTATACACCTTACTCCGATGCTTTTAGAAGAATACCGAGAAGGGGTTGCCTTAGTCAAGCTCGTTCTGACAGGCAAAGCGGTGGGGGAAATACCCCTCTAGCCTGGCACTGTGTGGAGTCCGATAAGGTAAGACTCTCCCTCTGATGCTCAGCATAAACATGAGTTCCTTAATCGTTGTTGGGGTACCGTCCAGTTGCTTCCTCAACTCATCAATGAAATCACGGTCAGTGAAGCTTCCAACCAGAAAACGGACCCGTCTCATGTGCAAAGAATCACTTCCAAACATACCCGGAGCTTCCCCTAGGGTACGGAAGATAGCCCTCTGGTTTTAAATCCTCATCAAGAAGGCTTATAATTTATTTCCTGAGCACTGATGCTTGAAATAAGTGTCAGGGAGATAAGCCCCTAGCCACCCCTACATGTAATGCGCAGGGAATGGAGTTTTAAAGTCTCTATGAAAAGCTTCTCCTCCTACGCTGTCGTTCCCTTCCTCTTTGCCCTTATAGGCTTTTCCACTGGAGATGGCCCCCAAGCCATGGAATATGTTGCAGAGGACTGGCTGATCAAGGGCATACTCATGCCCTCTGACCATGTCACAGGCCACGTATAATACCCATGGACGAATGTCATCCCCCCAGACAGGAAGCACAAACTTACAGAAGAACAAGGCTAAGTAGGCAGCCAAGAAAACATCATCATCACCAGTCTCAAGTTGATATATGGGAGGCATCTCTTTTGCATCTGCCTTCCCTTCCCCTTCGGAGTACCCTGACCGCCCTCAGGATAATCCCCATAAAAGAATTTCACCCATTCTATAAAGGTCACCTTGCCTTTGGTAGAGCGGCCGACAATAGACTGGGAGGCTTCAAAGATCTTTGGAAGACTGGCCGACGGCTCTTCATCTCCCAAGTTAACACTATCGAAGATGACTGAGTTTGAGGGAAAAAACTTGTCATACATGGCCTGGAGCATTGGGAGACCTCCAATAAAGTGAAGATCCAGTAAAGAGATTCCCGCTTTGCCATGATCAAGAAGCCAAGTATTGCTCACATGGCTCCATGTTTCCAGCGATACGTTTAACAATGGTCGTAGTAGCTGCTCGAACACTGGACTACTGTTAAAAGCGAAGCACGCTCGAGAATGCTTCATACGAAGCCAATACCTTGACAGTCCAAGAAGCGTATCCCTTCATGTATTGGTGCTCTCCTTGAATCCGGAGGCCTTTTGCCGACCACCTTAGTAATCCCTTTGCCTGGACCATCTGCTTCCCAAAGGTAGGTAAATTCTCCCCAAAGGCTATGTTCTGATGCATACAATGAAGAAGTGACAACCCTTCTTCAATACAGACATTGCCATCATTACCCTTCCGCACTTCAAAGCATACGGGGTCAATAATGAAAGTGACGCTAAGAGGCTACTTTGGCTCGTACACTGGCTAGGTCAGCCAAATGGGTTCACCCCTCCATAAAAATTCTCCCGTAAAATAATGGGCACCGATTTCCCCTTCCCTTGGGAGCCTCTTCACATCGAGGATTTGGTAAGAAGAACCAGCCATTACAAAGGACTTAATGGTTCACTCCTAAAAAAGTTTCTAAGGCACTCACCGATTGAGCCTGTCCAACACTCAGCGCTAGTTGAGACTCTCAAACACTTAGCGCCTGGTGAGCTCCTCAAATGCCCAGCGCCGGTTGAGCACCAACAACTAGCACCGGTTGAGTCTTTCAACAGTCAATGCCGGTTCAGATTGTCAACACCCTAGTGCCGGTTGAGTCTTTCAGCACTCAGTGTCGGTTCAGATTGTCGACACCCCAGTGCTTGACTTTTTCAAAGGTCAGCGTCGGCAGAGAGCTAATCCCTCACACATGCCACACCTCGAATTCATGTTGCGCCAACTGACAACTGTCGCCACGTCCTTCGGTGCTGCCTCACACACGAGCGATTGATAACTGTACACTTTCCAAGGACGACGGTTCGCCTTCAGCAATCGAATGACGTTCCCACGATGTTTCACCTCCTGCAGTCATACGACCCACCCCCTGCGACCATTCAAATTCTGCTGAAATTACTCCCGCACAGCCAAAAACTCACAGGAAAACTTTCCCGCCAACGTCTTTTGGCCTGGAATTCACCAGATCCTCATAGGGAAACCTCTGCGACAACATTAGCAGTGTTGAAAAGTGGAGATAACCCTGGTAAACCTCTTGAAAGTGCCCAAAAACGTTTGCAACACCACGAGTGGTGCCAGAAAGCTACAACAACCGCCGAGAAACCCCTTAAAAATCCTTGGAAAATTCCTAGGATGCACAAAAATACTCACTGTTGTGTTTCTCACTTTTTCTACCAGGGAGGAAAATGGCAGTCGGAATACCTGCCTTCTCATGGAAAACTTCCCGGAGCACTCTCCTTTCCCTGCTACTCTCTCTACAACCTTGCCAAATTCTAGGCAAAGTCTGCACGACGAAGGTCTTCTCTACAAAACCCTTGCCGAAATCGTACTACCTATTGAAGAACCTTCCCGGCAAAGACTGTTGCTGAAGTCCCACTGCTTGCTGGAAACTTCAATCGAGCGCTCTCTCTTCACAGTTAAAGAAAACTTGCTTAAGTTTTTACCCTTGGTGAAAAACAAGGGAAAACAGGATTTTACCCCCTTATATAGATTATACTACCCTCAAAAGCCCTTCACAAACTCGAAATAAAAGTTGCATCGAAGGGAACCCAAGAGACAATGAGCTGGGTCCGGCTTCGACACAAGGTTCGAGGTAACTTCACCGATCCACCCAGCGCCTGTTGACACAGCACCGGGTGAATTTCCAAACAACCCTAGCATCGGTGGGTTTCCAAATACAACCTTAGCGTTGGTTGACTTACCACCAGATGTGTCTCCAAACAACCCTAGCGTCGGTTGACTTAGTGCCGGGTGTGTTTCCAAATACAACCCTAGCACCTGTTGACTTAGCGCCGGGTGTGTTTCCAAATACCACCTTAGTGTCGGTTGACTTAGTGCCGAGTGTGTCTCCAAAACGACCTCAGCGCTGGTTAACTTAGTGCCAGTTGTCTTCAGATAATACCACGGGTCATGCACAACGTCAACTAAATAGTGTCGATTCTGTTGTGAGAACTCTACACTAGTTGAATATTCGCAATTAACCATCAGCACTACACATGACGTCGGCCATATTTCAAGAAGTATTTTCCCTACCACTCTCCCTAATGGAGTTGTGTACCCAACCTAGAATGTGTCATCCCTAGTAGACTTGTACCTAGGCCGTTGCACGTAAACTTTGACTTCCTCAATGGAGTCAGGAGCTGTTCCTCATCCCCCACTAGGAGTCACACCCATACTGCGGTCCCTCATCCCCAGTAAAGTTAGGGTCATTCTTACTTTCCCAATCCCTAGTGGGTCAGCTTCACACTATGCTACCTTACCCCCAGAGAGTCGGGTTACTTGTTACAGAGTCTCATATTTCACTCAGAGAGTACGCTTACCCCCTTTAAAACCACAATGAGGTCCACTTCTGCTAGTCATCCTTCATTAGGCCATTATTTCTAACTGAACCTTCAGTTTGTCAATGGTCTCAGCTATTTTATCCTTAGGGAGTTAGATTGCCATCCACAGACCTATTCCCTATGAAGCTCCACCTACATGGCGACGCACACAATGGTCTAGATATACGACCCTAAACTGCATGGTCCAAACTATACGACCTTAAACTGTAGCAGAGGTCTAGTTGCACGACCTTTAACTGCATGATCTAAACTATACGACCTTAAACTATAGCGGAGGTATAATTGCACGACCTTAAACTGCATGGTCCTAGCTGCATGACTTTAAAAACTACATAGCTACAGTCCATACTGCATGACCCTAAACTGCTCAGCCTTAGTCCGAGCTGGATAACCCTAAACTGCTCAGCCTCGCTCTTGATGCACCCTAAACTGCTCGGTCCATACTGCATGACCCTAAACTGCTCAGCCTCAATCTGAGCTGCAAGACCCTAAACTGCTGAGCCTCAGTCTAAATGCACGACCCTAAACTGCTCGATCCATATTGCATGACCCTAAACTGTAGCGGTGGAGCGTGCTGCATGACCTTATTACACAGCACCATGGTCCGAACTATATTGCCTTTTACTATAGCGGAGGTCTAGTTGCACGACCTTAAAGTACATGGTCCTAGTTGTATGACTTTAAACTACATAACCATGGTCCAGTTGTACAACCTTAAAACCATAGTACACGTCCTAGCTGCGTGACGATAAAAGGCTCAGCACTATGGCATGAACTATAGGGCCTTAAACTGTAGCGGAGGTCCACTTGCACGACCTTAAACTGCATGGTCCTAGTTGTAAGACTTTAAACTGCATAACCACGGTCTAGCTGTATGGCCTTAAAACTATAGTGCACATCCTGGCTGCATGACGATAAACTGCTCCGCGTAAGTCCTAGAGGCATGATCATAAACTCGCCACCACTTACACGCACATGCCTTTTGTTGCACTTTCACACACGCCTTCTCTAACCTACCTGTTAGTGTGCGTGCACCACCTTCATTACCTCCCTAGTGAGTTCATTCCTTTCATCATCCTACGTCATTCCCCAGTGAGCCTTACCCATGATCACAAAATGGTGAACCATCCTGCCATCCATACTCATTGTAAGTTAGTGGGTCACCATCATCCACTCACTTTTCATACATCGTCCATCTCCCATAGGTAGCCTCGAGCAATCTCTCCAAGTGATCCAAACCACCACCATACTCTCTCCACGGCCTTCATATACTGCCATCTATCACCATTACGGTCCAGTTGTACGACCTTAAACCATAGTGCACGTTCAGGGCTCATGACGTTAAAATGTTCTACACAGGACCCGGAGGCATGATCTTAAACATGCCCTCACAATATATATATATATATATATATATATATATAAAAGAATAATGGGCATGGTGTATACCTGAACAAGGGAACACTATGAGTAAAAATGACAGACGCGCATGGTCACGAAACCATGAGTAAAAGAGTTCCGCGAATAAAACTGGGCACAATGAAAACCTGAAAGGGCATCGTGAGTAAAAATGGACATAAAGGGTGGACATGGCCGAAAGTTCATGGGTAAAAGAGCCCCAAACAAAAGAATTCGGTGAAAACTATCTCTACGGTGCCGCTTCCAAAGTTCAAGCGAAAATCAGGGATCCAAAAATATGAGCCTCAATTGAAAGATTCCGACAATCTGAGTTTAGTTGCAAAAAGGACTCTAAAGACAGAAGACTCACCAAGATGGAAAGACAAGTCTCATGACAAAGAGCATCATTCTCACAAGGTCATCAACATACTTTCAAAATGTTCAAGACTCCCCAAGGAAGTTAAGTCAGCCATGACCTTGGATCGGCAATCCGGGTGATAGTCCTAGCTGTAAAGTAGTGGGTAGGGGTGGTTGTACCCAAAGCTGGTCACCTCGACAAACTAAGGTACCCTTCTTGCCAAGGAATAATGGGTAAGTCAAACTTTGGATCGGCAATCGCGGTGATTGTCGTAGCTACAAAGTAGTGGGTAGGGGTGGTTATACCTAGAGTTGGTCACCTCGACAAACTGAGGTACCCTACTGGCCAACGAAAGACTGATTCGTAAAGCAGACGTCACCGACGCAAGGCCCTTCAGCACACCATTCATCCTCGAAATGTGGCTCAACACCATAGGATGCAAGCAAACCCAGACCAAATGGGAACAATGCCCTTTGACATGGCACTCAACTGCCAGATGGGCCTGATTCTTACTGACGAGATCCATACAAAATCCTCAGATTCAGAATCACAAAAAGTCTACACGAGGGTGAAAACTTTGACAAGATACCTCAAGAAAGTCTCTTCTCTCCCTAAAGTCTCCACGGACGGACCCTCGAACAATGCATCCCTATGTCTGAGCAGCCTAATTACACCATTACGTGAATCTCCTCGGTGTTCACATGGTCTAGTGGCTGGGAAGAAAAAATGTAAAAGCCAAAGGAAACTTTCCAAATGATTGTCCTTCTCGCTTCTCTTGAAGCACAACATTCGGTGGGGCAAGCTGTTTGAACGTAGTTTTCATCACCTTGCTCCCTAATAGGAAGCAAGTCAATAAAGCCTACAAAACAGTGGAAATTCCCAACGGACTCAGAATGGCTCCATAATTTCTTACAATATTTGTACGCACTTCAAAAGACCACCTACCAAGTTTCATCACGATCAGACATGTCTACAACAGTGAACATAAAGAAACAATTTCAGCAAAATCGGTCTCTTACACCCTGAAATAGACCTACAAATTGAACTACATTTTTGGTGTCTCCAATCACTATGGGACCACTACCATTATATCCGGTACGGTCTAAAATCACTATGGGTCAAGTTTCGACATAATCAGATACTCCAAAACAAAGATATGAGCCAAACATTGAAACAAGAGAGTCCACACACTATTCTCGTGGGGCCTCATTGCACCAAAACACCATTAAAAGTGACTGTTTTACAGTCATGGGTAGTCACTTTTGGGGCCTGTAACTCAGTCGTTCCAAGTCGGACTGCTCCCAAATGTGGTGAGCAAACTCGTCTCATCAAGACGAATAATTCGATATGTGGCATGCCCCTAGAAGATGTTCGAGTAGTGAGATATGCTAGAGAGAAGTTGCCGATTCATGAAGAAGTTGCAGAAACTTCAGCAACGACATGCCTCGCTTGATAGACCAAATCATGACGCTCACACAACGGATTGATGGGAAACCAATTCCATTGCGTGTGTAAGGTCCAAGGCTATCATTAGTCCGAACATCGTACATGATGGATGGTCAGATTTTATGCACGAAGCCGACGAAGTAACTGAAATTTTGACAGCTGGATTCTAGATTTCGGTTAAAACTCTAAAGTTGTGAAATCTTCGTTTGGGCTTCAAACCGCATTCCGTTTGTTGCCACGTGATCGTGACGGGATGATCAGTGCATTACAATAAAGAAATCATAGAAAAACATTAAGGGATGATCACGCTACCGATCCGAAGTTTCCAAGATTCAAACAAATTTTAAGCCTAGTGATCCTGGCTCCCAAACATGATTCATGGCTCGAAGTTGGTATCAAAACGATAGCCATGCCGATCCCTACAAGAAAACAATAATCTTTCGATTAAACAGCCATTAGAACACCCTCTGGTCAGCCATGGAAGATCACGCAAGATCTCAGGCAGTAGTAGAGACTGTTTTAGAATTCCACACATTGTTAGGCAGCGGCAAAACAGTCCTTTTGCACCCATTTTCTGAATTTATTTTAATTCAATTAAATCTTAATTTTCAGCAATTAGGTGTAATTTTGACCAATCCACCCATGTTTGGGCACAATTCTATATAAACAGGCATTGCTTCATTGTAAACAAACCCCTCGGCCTTCAGTTGATGCTTGGAAGATTGCATAAAAATTTTGATTCATTGCTTGGGCCTGTGAGTACGTCTTGGAGAGAGAGAGAGGAGAGAGAATGAAAGGGCTAGTATCCTTCGTGTAGGCAATTTTCGCTCTCCTCCCCTTTCTCTCTTATTTTATCTTTTTGTCTCTTCCCTTTCTCTCTTCTTCTCTCTTCTTCTCTCCTCCCCTCTTTCTCTCTTCTTCCCTCTCTCTTCTTCTCTCTTCTCTCTCTCTCTCTCTTCTCTCTCCTCTTCTCTTCTCTCTCTCTCTCTCTC